>OMLF01047708.1:0-20876 GCA_900302615.1 Holocentrus rufus | reverse complement strand
ATGTTCACAACCACTAGAGAACTGATAGAATCTGTTGGCTCATCTAACGTCTTGATAACTCTCAGTGTTTCTGTTCTGTCCCTCCCTGTTTTTAGTGATTCTCACGGTGTGAATGGTACTTTTCTGACATGGATGTGTGACTGGTCATACACTTTTGTCACTCCTGATGGTGTGTTCTCCCAGAGGGCAGCTTAGTCCCTGAAAGAGATCCTTGTAGTCTCTCCTTAGTACCTATGTTCCTGTCTGTCACTCAGAGTATCACTTACACTTGAAATGACAAAACTTTGCATAACATTCCACAAGTTGCTCACCATAGAGTGCAGGGAGGGCAACACAAAGACACTTAAGATTTCAGTGTCTGGATCAGAGGACATTTAACAAAAACTAAGGTCATTCCACTGGAAGAACAGTTGCCCTCCTCACTCTTTGCTGCAAAATAATATCAATGTAAAGAAAGGCTGGGGTCGGCTGATTATATAATAACATTATTCAAGTATCAGGTGAGAAATTAACTCAGTCATAAGGTAAGAGACCATTTTATTGATATTTGCTGTATAGGATTAGTTTCATGTGATAGTCTTTAAACATTACCAAAGGGTTAACCGTAAAAAACAAAAAATAAAATAAAAACATAAAAGAAATCATGAAATTTGTGAGAGGCTGTAGAGAACAAGGAGGCTTGCAGTGGTTTTAATATTATTGGAGACATTAAATAGGCTGCGGAATAATGTTCTTAAAAACAGACATTTAGACTTTAATTTTTAGAAAAGTTATAGGATTAGCAATGAAAAGACAAGAAAATAACTGCATGTGAAAGATAGAAGTTCTCCCTTTGCCTCAACCGCTAGCACAGTTCTGCTCTTGGTCACCCTCTCACACACACATCAGCTACTACTCCCCAGCCTGTGACGTCATTTCGGGGGAGGGGCTGTCTTTTTATGGTTTGTTTGCACAATACCTCACTTCCTCAGCAGCTGCCATTGCTGTGCTGAATGAGGAGAAGAGGAGAAAGGGAGAGAGAGAGAGAGAGAGAGAGAGATAGGCAGCAGAACGGCGCAAGAAAGAGGACGTGGGTAGCAGCAAGAGGAGGAAATATTCGGCAAAGAGGCCTCAAAAGCAGGAGGAAGCAAGCAAAGGAGTAACAGCTCTATGGCTCAGTCGGCTGCTAACAGTGTGGACCAGGACCTGGCCAGCAAGAGGCTCCACTCGAGGTAAGACCCTAGTGGGGCACATCAGGAAACAGGGGGTCAGCTTTTTTTTTTTGTCTTTTCTTGGATGGCTTTGGGGAGACAGAGGAAAAGAAAGGGAGGGAGCCGCTGAAGGGAGAGAAAGGGGGGAGAACAAGGGGCTGCCAGCTCAGAGCTCGGCTGACTGAGGAGGAGCTAGAGGCGAGGGGAACTCTCCCAGCCAGCGCTCACTGCATTCAAGCTCCAGACCCAGACGCGGCTCCGTCCACAGCCCCGGGTTCCAAGCCTCATTCCTGGCTTGGGTCACTGAGTCTCCGGCTGAATGAACTGCTGGTCTGGCTGTGGCTGGAATGTGCAGACTGAAAGGAGCCACTTAAGATGTGGACATGGAGGGAATGTAGTGAGGAGTGTCTCAGCTGGCCGGGGCGAGGAAGAGTCTTCAGATTGGATAGATTGGACCGACTCACACATGGCTTCGGTGCAAACATGCCATGTGGACACAGAATCACACCGTGTGAATAGTGCAAACTCAGGAGAAGACGTCTATGAGTGTACATTCACATGCACACACACACCATGCACGCACACAGTAGCAGCAGCAGCAGTAGCAAGGCTGCTTTGTAGTATGTGGTTAGATAGATTTGCATATTACAGTCTCTGTAAAAAAGGTCATCAGTTCTTCTGTATCTTTACATACTTGCATTTATGAGACAACCACACTCCCTCTGCTCCTTCTGTCTCATTACTGTTTTCAAAGTACTATGAATTGGTCTCTGCAGTTTGCTCTTTTGTTTTGTCTATCATGTGATATCTCAGACACTGATGACAGGATTTTGACAACGTGGTGATGAATCTTAATACTGCACTGTGACATTTTTTTTTTTCCAATTATTTGACGCTGTCAGTTTGAAGTTTCTGCATCTTTGAGAAACATTCATCAGGTGTGTCTCCCCTCCCAAAAACCTGTCACTGGCACTGATGTCAAATGTTACAATATCTAATAATCCGATTACATACTTAAACTTGCGTCATGGGTAAGTGTCCAAACAGGATTTTGTTCTACTTTGCACCTTGCTAATTGGCCCTTTTACTATGTTTAATATTTTACTATTGAACCAACATTTAAGAAACTAACCGACGCCTCGCAGACTCACATCTTCCTTTTTTGCCAAAACACATGATGACATTACAGCCCCTCCACCTCTGAAGTCCACAGACTGTGACACTGAAGGGGCGACTGGGAATGTTAATGACTGTCGAGCTGTGAATTGACATTTTCAAGCCCTGCAAAGTTGTCATGTCTCTATGACAGACAAACTGTCTCTCTCTCTTTCTCAGACTAGCCTCTGCAATGGCATTCCCTCTATTTCACTTATAGATCAAGTTGATACCTCTCCAGGCTGAAGGCTGTGTGCGTTTCTGTGATAAAATGTGCACATATTTCTCTGCTCATCCCAAGGAACCACAGTCAACAGTGGGGTTTTGTCAGTGGTGCCTTTTTCACCAAACACTGCATTGAGCAGTGCCAGGCTGTGGTGAGAAACAAGATGTTTCTGTATGTGCAAACATTATATCAGATATCCACAATATTGACTTACATATTCATCTCTGAGCTGAAGCCCTAGCTGGACCTGCTCCTTAATGTTGACTTATATAAGATTGAGAAGAGCAAAACACAGCTTTATCTCTTAATTGACATATTCAGTGAGACCCAGCCTTCAATTATATTTGCTTTGAATCAGCCACAGACTGTAATAGCTGGGGGTGTAGAGCATTCAGAGGGAGTTGTCCTTAAATGTCCTTGTGTTGTGAAAGGAGAACGGCCGGACACTGGAATAATCAACTTCGACTTCGTGTCGTGCTCTGTAAAGACTACATCCACTATCTCAGAAACGACTCATATGAAAAGACTGCAGAAATCATTTAATGCTGAAGAAGAGAGAGGGAACTTAGCCAAAAAGGTTCAAAACCAAACACAATCAACCCCACAGTGTAAGTCATCTTGGCCATTTAAAATCTCAGTCAATTTGGGGAATTATAGAAAATTATAACAATATTACAATTACGTTCTGGGAGGAAAGCGAAGCTCTCGCTCAAGTGCCATGGCAATCTATTTTATTGGATTCTTTTTTAAATCGACTTTTCAGCTTCACGTCCTTCATCCGAACATTGCAATAATGAAACTGTGAAATTGTCTTGTGGGTGACGGGGGTGATGTGATTGATATTCCTCCTCGCTGTTGGTTTTTATTGTATCGGCATAACTCATTTATTTAGAGCAATAGATAATTAAAGGGCGAGAGGATGGGAGAGAGAGAGAGAAAGAGAGAGAGAGAGAGGAGGGGGGGAGAGAGAGCATGAAAAAGTCAATGTTACAGGAGAATTAGAGAAAAGAAGAAAGGAAGAGAGTTCTGCCCAAACTGAAAGAGACATGTACAACAAGGGGAAAAACATTCCTAGAGAGTTTCTCTTTGGTTTCCCTGACAACCAGCCTTGGCACTCTGTAATTATGGCTGGATTAGTACTCTGAGCACAGAGTTCCCCAGCTAAGCCAGGACTCCACCAAAGGGAACAGTAATACAGGACCCAGAATGAAAGAGGAGATCTGACAGAACAGAACCGAGGGCCCGGGGATAAAGGAAGAGCTCCAGGAGATAAACAGCGATGCACCTTGATGACACGGTTCTGTGAATGGAGCGTTTATCCAAAATAAATACATAGAATATACAGTGACAGAAGAGCATATGAATGGGAGCTGATTAATTTGAAAACCATTTGTTTTACATTTGATTTTGGATTTATTAGCCGAATTAAGGCATGCAAAAAGAGGAGCAGGACCCTGAATAAATCTCTGTTTTTCTAATCAGGCACCAAACTGCCATCCTTTCTGCAAAGGATCCAAAGAAGCTTTTCAAATCCTCTCTGATCAGTAAACTGCACAGGGATCTGATTCAACTACAATGCCTCACCTGTCCAGATCAGGACCAAGTGCAGGTGAAACCAGAAACCACAACTCAAGTTAACATCAGGACCGAGGTTTTCAGCTCATGAGATGGGACTTGGGTTCAGATCCCAACTCATTTCAAGAAATCTGAGTAATTTTTAGCATGTGTTTTCCAAAAATCTTTCCCTAAAATTGGTGAAATTCTTTCAGCTGCCTAAACTTTTCACATCATGAAGAGGCAAAAATGAATTTGCGCTATTGTTTTTTGTAAATCCAATTCGCCGTATTGTCACATTATCCTTTTGTGGTGGAAGAATGAAACATGAATGCGCATTGTTCACATAGCCCATGTCCGCAATATAATAATTTGCATTTCAAATTTTGTGCTCATTTCACAGAATCTCATGAGACCGTGTTGGACAAGTACATTGATTTTCATTCAGTGGACACACATTCTTACTCACGGCAAAGTTCATCTTGCGCACACTTCTAGATCGCTAACACACTCCTTTAAACCTGTCCAATAGATCACATTTACCCTGTGCTGCCATGGTAACAGTATTTCGAGACTGTCTCCCTTAGACCACAGGCAGGCTATTATGGGATGAATGTCTCCCAAACAGACCAATTAGAGTGGTAATCAGAGGAGAGAATGGCAGCCTGTACCGCACAGATCCGTTCTTATGCCAACCGCAAAGATGGCAAGAATAAAAGTCAATTTCTGAAAATCCTCCCACTGAGACTAATCCCTTTCTTTGCCTTCGCCATGTCTCTTAGCTTTGCCTTTCTTTAAATTTCTGTCTCCATTTCTCCTTTACTTACTCTGGGTCTTCCGGTTCTTTTGTCTTTCTCTCATGTTTCTCTGTGAAGTAGCTCTTTAGCTAGCTTTTCTGCACTGTGTATATCGGTCTCATTAGAAAACAAAATTCTCTCTTTTCCCAGCAACTTTTTCTCATCCGGTTTCATAATCAGATATGTATCCCTTACACCTCAATATCTCTTTATCTGTACCGTATGCCTGCCTCTCCCTCTTGTATCTGACTACACAGCGCGATTAACTTGTTTAACTCAGAAATTCTCAGTGACTCTTCAGCTTTTCAGTCAAGAGAAATGTCATGTTAATATATCTGAATGTACAGTCAAATATAAACTTATACAGTGCTTATAATATTTTTGTATACAAGTACCATGTAGTCATTTGTAATTAATGAATTGAGGTGATTCGTCTTGATTACTGAGCAGTATACTCATTCTACTTGATGGAAAAAAAGTTTTCTTTTTTTTTATTCACTGCACCTTTCACCTTACTCTGCTTTCTCATTGCTGTGAAAGAAACGTATCACCCTGGTTCATGACAACATTCAGGGTAAAAACAGAAAAGACACCAGCTAAAATAACATAAATCCCTCTTGAAGTCAAGTAAATTTTACACCTACGCTTGCCTAAAGCATCTGATAATGAAAACTGTGGTTTAGCTTCTTGCAGAGGGATAATATGAAGAGTTGGTGTTGATTTCATATTAACATACAGAGCAGCCATCAGAGTAAAATATTACTCCTCTGTCTAAGGTTCTTATCTAGCAGTTTAGCAACACTAACTGGTAGAGTTTGGAGGAAAAGACGTTATTAAAGTATTTAAGTGCTTGGCCTTCAGGGTAAAGGTACTACCTTTGGCCTTTACCACTATATCCCCCCCTGCTCCTGGTCTAAACATGATTTTGTTCACTTTCTAGTGTAGTTCAGCCACCTCTTAAATATTCTTATTCAAAATCCATTTTTCCAACGTTCACCATTCATGACATTTGATATCTTAACTGGTTTAATAGTTCAATGAAGAATTTAGATATTTAATGGGTAGGAAAATATAGAGATACTGCTTGCCAAACAAATAAATAACCAAAACACCCAAACACACTTTTGTGTCCTTGAGGCCTCATAAACATACTGAATCCATGTCCTACTTCAAAATACATTGGCAAAGCCTTATTTTGGAATATTTGAACGTTGTATTGTTTACACTGACGTGTGTAATATGAAGCCCCCATGCTCATGTACTGGAAAACCATGTTATGTAAACAAAACGGGGGGGACTTGCACAAATACGCACTATAGTGCCACTAGTGGTCACAATCTACAGTGGGTGCCTTTTAAAATAGTTTTACTTCCTGGTTTCTAGAGACTGAAGGGTTCATTATTGTTACAAGACATTATAGATTCAGGAGACCCAGAAATAAGAGCACTATGCCTTTGAGGATTTTTTTTTTTTTTTTTACCTAGCACACATGAAAAAGATTTGTCCAAGCTGCTGAATTTACTCACTGCACATGAGCTTTACAAGGACAGGTTGCTTTTTTATTTTGTTGTCCTTTCTTCACTTTTCTTCTGTGAGGATGAGGGAAGGGGGTGGAATTGCACCACATCGTGAGAGCACCAGCCCCTATTTGGAAATCTCTGTACTTCTATGTCTTTTGGCCCAGGCTGCTTTGATTTATGTCACAAAATATTCATGTCACTGTTACACTGAACCTCACATGCCACCTGATCACCCTCATGCCCACTCTGTGCCTCCTAGAAACAAAACAAAACAATACAGACTTCTTCTATATCTACAAATGCAGAAAAATACAAAGTCAGACTGATCAGGCTAGAGGATATAACATGTACAGATTTATCACCTCTATGTACCTGAAAGAGGAGTGGAAACACTGCCTGTCTACTGTCTGTACATCCAGCTGCTGCTGCCAGGGGTTTCCTGATAAAATGATGTATGACATTTACAAACAGATCCACGAGTGGAAAAAATGATCTAAAGAATTTGCCATGTTACCTAGGTTCTTTCTTCCTATTTGACTCTTCCTATTTGTCTTCCTCTAGCCTATAATGTTGGTCGATAATTTGGTGGTGGCATAGTGTAGTGCCGGCCAATCGGAGGGTTGATGGGTTCACCACATGCTCGTCCAGTTGAATCGCCCACAAGCAACAGTGAAATCTAGCAACAAGAGACAGTTGCTAGGCAACAGGGCGACAACCAGAGGCAAAGTTGCTGCCCCCTGTGAGTCCAAGGTTAGTTAATACTGCAGGTTATCTGACCATCCTGCTCTGTCCTGTAGCTACAGGGTGTTTCTCTGGAGGTGGTGTTGGGTTTGTCTGTTCAGTGTCTCGCTGTCTCTGGTTCCAACATCGCTGCAGCTGCAGAATCTGCTCTGGCAGTTTCTTCTGGTTGCAGCGCTGTGAAGTTTCAGGAGCTCTTTCATGCCGTGTCATGATTTACATTGCGTTTTGGTTTTATAGGAAACTTTCTTTTTATAGGATACTTATTATTGCAATTGATTTAATTTGATTTAGAATGGTTTATTTTCATTAGGTCATGGCTCGTCTTGGGTTGTGAGTTAATTAATTGTCCTTACCTACAGTGACAGAGCTGTGTCCAGTCAGAGGAACCTAATGGTGAACAGCAGCACAATATATGAATGTATTTCCACTGCACTTATTGCGCTCTATTTTTGTGCTGCCATGTTAGGCGTTTCCCCGGCTTTACGCCAGCGACTTGCCAATTTTGTCTACTGTTGAACTAGTTTTTAGCTGCAGCAATAGAGGTGGATGTAGATCAATTGAACAACTTTTTATTTTGTGTGCCTGTCTATGTTAAATGCTACCTTTTTATGTTTTGCATGTTCCTGCAGCACTGCTGTCCCAGTATCTCTCATTCTCATTCCCTTTTCACTGATGAGAAAATGCTTTGCTCATGCTGTAACTTGGTTGTCATGCCAGTGTGTGATTGACACCCCGTGACGTGGTCCACTTGTTCCAAGTGGAGACAAAGGACAGCGGACTTTGGACAGAGAGTACAGCACACAGCTGCACATACCCGGAGCCTTGTCTGCGTACCAGGACAGACTGTCAAAACATTTCATAATAATTCTGAAGTCTCACAGGCACCTTGGGGCAGGAAGGTTTCGGGCAGCACGTGGCAGAGAGAAAAAGGGAGACCATCCTACACTTAGAAGACCTGTTCATGCAACCGTTTCAGCAAGCATCTGAGTTGCTGAAGTCAACCCCCTTCACCGAACCCCCACAATCACTAGGGTCACTGACCTCCCTGCAAAAAGGGAAATTCCCAAAGGTTATCAATAAAACATCACTTCATTCTTATTTCCATGCAGCCTCCATGGAGGAAATTTTGTCAAACCTGAATGGTAAAGGGACTGCATTTATACAGTGCTTTTCTCCACTCAAAGCGCTTTGCAAAGTCTCACATTCATCCATTCACCCACATTCACACACTTGATGAAGCTGAAGCTGTCATGCAAGGTGCCAAGCTGCTGATCAGGAGCAGTTAGGGGTTTCGGTGTCTTGCTAGCGGCTTGTTAAAAAAGGAGAAAAGGAAGATTTTAGGGGGCAATTTTGTGATAACACAGGCATGCATGAAAGGTTCTCTGTCCCTCCTTTGAATTCACCTTTGCCCACTATTTCTTTCTTTTTTTTCAGTCTCTGCAGTTGTTTCATCATGCATGTCCAATGTCTGATGTCAGTCTTATTATTGACTCTCACATTCCTCACTCATCTCTTTTCAAGATTGGCCAGGAGTGATGCTGTTTGGTCATATGGTCAGTCAAGTAGTTGTATCATTGTCCATCAGCTAGGACTAATTCATTTGTAATATCAACTGCATTTTATAAGATATAAAGTCTCATTAAAAAATCCTTTGAGCTGCACTATCCTCCTCAAGGTCTGTGATCCAGGAGTTTACAAAAATGAGGGAGAAATGGGTGCCAAGGTCGGACAATTTTTCAGGCGAGATCAAAGTGGATATGTTGTTATCTGGCAAGAATCTCAACAATAAGAAATCAAAGCATATTGGGGAAGGGTCATTGCATTTTGATCAACAGACAGAAATAGAGAGAGAGAGAGAGAGAGAGAGAGCAGTGCTGTGATTTTATTGCATCAGTGTAATTTTTGTTTGATAGCGGCACCTTTGTCACTGTTTTGAAGATAGTCTTTGTGTTCACTATGTAAGCTTGTCAGTGCAAGGTTTATCTATTTAGCTATTTATCTTATCTTTTTATATCCAAGAAAAGTATTTTTTTTCCTCATGGATATCACATCAATTTTGACTAAAAAGACTGAAGCAATCAGCATGAAAGCTTTAATGAAAATCAGTGTAAATCAGTCCTTACACAGCGAGGATCACCTCAGCTAAGCCTCCTCAGGTTCAGTCAGTAATCTTGAAGATTGTGAAGTGAAGATTACTTTCATTTGAGTGTGCATGCAATGTCTAAACTGATTAGATTTTTTCATTGTGTGGAAATGATAAACACCTTTTTTTTTTTACCTTGCAATGAAGATTCAGTCAATAGGGAATAGTCTTTTTCATCATTTTGATTAAAAATTCAAATTCAAGATTTTAATATTTTATTATTTTTTAGGAGAACAGGGAAATGTGTCAGTAGACATGGTTGAGTCAATACTCAGTCATTTGTGAGTTTTCGCTGAAGATAAATGAAAATGCACAATACAGTTCAGTGCAGATAGATGAAAATATACAACATACACATTTCACCTCTTGATCTGTATAAACCCCCTTCTTCTTCTTTACTCAGTGTTTTAATGGTGAATCTTCTCCGTCTTTCCTAGTGACCTAATAGTGTTTCTGCCAGGGTCAGCAGACAGTTGGATTAGCCTGGACTGCTCACTGCGCTGTGCGCTCTCTACCAAGGAGGTGCAGGTCACTGGATTAGCGACAGACCAGATGTCTCTCTCTCTCTTTCTCTCTCTCTCTCACTGGGGTAGTGTTTACGTTGAGAGGTATCGGTGTCACTCTTTCCTCAATGACTGTCCCTCTGCTGTAACCCAGAGTGTTTGCTTCCTCTTTACTAGTTATGGAGGACAATGGTTCCTGCACAAATGGATAAGGAGAGGTTGGAGAGAATAAAAAGGGAGAAGGATAAAGCTTTAGTGCGAGTAGTGAGAACTGACTGTCAGCATCGACCTACTGGCATTTTAACTTTTTACTTGAAAAGCATCAGTTGAATTCCCACAGCATAATCTCTGTACACCTTCAGTGCAAAAAAAAAAGAAAAAAAAAAGAAAAAGAGAGAAACAGAAATGAAGTTGGAACTATTCTTGTCTGGGAGTTCTTCACTCTTGACTGCCTTGGCTTCTGGAGAAGTTCCCCATTTGTTTTTTTGGAAAGTTTTGGACGACTTGAAGAGCAGATGTGATTCTTGGCCAGCCGAGGACGGGTTCATAGAGCTTCCAGTTGGACTGTATCCAGGTTGGCTGCAATATTGCTGAAATTGTGCATTCTGCAGGAATAATTCAATAAACAACCAAGACTTGTGGATTTTTGGCCTTCATGGAGACGCAGCTCTGAAACTGCAAAAAAGAGAGAAGCTGGCGGCTTAGACTTTAAGATTATCTTTGTTCATCTCAACATCATTTTAACACATTAGATTAGCACATCAGTTGAATGTGCTCCATCTACAGCGCTGATCATTATTCAAGTTTGGTCATTGGTTTGGTCATTTGTTAACTTTTGCCACCATGGCCTCTGAGTCTTGCCCTCTGACTGGAGCAGAGAGCGCCGTGTGCAGACTCGTCCATCACGGGCCACGACCCCAAGCCATGCTGAGGCCTTTACACCTGGAGCTACAGGTGTATGTGGACAAAACAAGAGCCAAGCAAAAACACAGGTACTGGCGGAAGGGCAAAAAGCTCCTGTTCTCTCTCTCTGTGTGTGTTTGTCCACGACAGTTGTTTGGCAAGCAAACTTCTGCAAAGCATATGACCTTGGCTAGCACATTCACTCTTTGATGAGGACAAGTTGTGTAAATTTGAACAGGAGAACTGCCAATAATGAGGACAAAGCCCTGTCTGGAAGGGAGGCGTTTTGCATAACAACACTGACA
This sequence comes from Holocentrus rufus, assembly GCA_900302615.1. Lineage (NCBI taxonomy): Eukaryota > Metazoa > Chordata > Actinopteri > Holocentriformes > Holocentridae > Holocentrus > Holocentrus rufus. The sequence goes on along the minus strand of OMLF01047708.1, from coordinate 9,839 downwards.
GTATAATTTAGTGCCTGGCATGTCTGTGATTTTAATTAATCATCCAGATAGCTTAGACTGTATGTATAACTTTATTACTCCCATAAATTACTAAAAGAATCTATCATTCCCATCAGTCTGGAATATGGATACTATACAAAGTATTATTCGAGAATCACATTTTACAGACAAAAGATTTGGGCATTTGCAGAAAAACAGTAATTATTTGCCTGATAAGTATTGCTTTTGTGGGTCGCAAATAATCACAAATAGCATTGATCCACACAGGATTGAAATAAATTACATTACTAGTCATCTGCTAGTAAAACTACTGCCCTCCAGACGAGGCCTAACACATCCTGTTTTGTGGATAGCTGGGTAACATTTGAATGAGAATTTGAATTGACGCGGGGTCATGCATCGGTGTGCTACTTGCTAATTTTATTTACATACCATCTTACTCAGTTACAGCTACTGTCAGTTACCAGTACCAACAAATGCCTTGGAGAATGAAAAATGTCTACCATCGCAACTGTCAATCAAGTTTTCAGCAACCACTATAGGGATGCATTTTATATTATCAGATGACACTCTCAATCCAGAGTGATTTATGCTGAGTGAAACAGTAAAATATGTTTAATTTCCTAGATTGCCAACATCACAAGTAACCAATGCACTATTCAGTACCAGAGAAAATAGATGTAACAGATATTCTTGTGTCCCTATAACAATAATGTATGATAGAGAAGTGCAAGGTAGCAAATGGAGAGTCAGGAAGAACAAGAACATTAAAAAACAAGATTTAAACATTACCAGTAGAGGATAAAAATGGTGTTTGTGGAGGGAAGGAGGGAAGTGGAGGACGTGAAGTGTTTCTCGAATGCACCAGGGAAATAATTTAAAAATATACTTGCATTGAGCCAAAATTACAATTAAATAGTTCACCGACTTTGCTGTACTTTTCTTGGTGCTATTTGTAATACAGATTAGATTCCAGGCTAATCTTCACTCATAAGCACACTCCAGCACGCTAACTGGAAATTGAAACTAGATTTAAATAGGGTGGTCTTTGTTTATAGTTTTGGAAATATTTTTTAGAAACTCACCCATGCAACCTTGCTGTGATTATGCTAGATATGTGTGAAATTCATTTTAAAAGAGCGCTTGACTATAGAGTACGACTCACATTGTTTGTGTTTATTACTTTTTGTACATATATCCACTACATAGAATATCACAGGATATACTTGCGTTTCAAAAGAAAAAAATATATCATTTTATAGAGTTGCTTCCTTTACAGTAAGGGTCTTGCTGATCTAAGTAAACATCATTTTCATGCACCCTAAATCGGCTTCACTGACCCAGCAGTTGCCATAGTAACCAAGGCATTGTAGAGTTGGCTAGAAGATTGCTCTGACTTTGCTCTTCTCTTCCTAGTTATTTCTGGCTCACATATCTTCCATTATAATTCAGCAAAGCAAAGTAATCATGATGCATGTTCAGACCATCAAGTAGCTACAGTGCTGGTTTCCAGTGCTGATTTTACAATGTGGGCTCTGAACAATACAGACTCATGAATTACCCAAATATGCTTTGTTCTGCTTGGCACACAAAACATTGCTTTTAATTTTGTTCACACCCACAGTCAGAACAATCTCAAATGTCAAATCTGTATGCAGACCTAATATGCTGGTGGAACCACGTCAGAATGTGCAGTATGAGTGGGGGCGCTCTGGTGGATCACTGTGTAGGGCGCGCGTCATATTGTCACCGTGGCATTCGGGGGGGTGGGTTCGGTTGCGGCCCATGTCCTTTGCTGCACATCAACCCCTTTCTCCCTCGTCTTTCCTGTCTGTCTCCACTGACAAATAAAGCAGAAATGTCCAAAAACAAAACAAAACAAAAAAACAAATGTACAGAATGTGTGCATTAAACAACTTTATGAGCTCAATATTATCAACTGTTAAAGCAAGAGCTGTATTTCTTTGTAACTCAGACTCTGAGTGCCTTGTGGAAAAAAACAGGCTGATATGTGCAAGTTCAAGCTAAAAGTGAAACACCTCAGATATGGTCTGACTCCGTTGCCAAGGCAACTGTCCATTGACATGGCTACAGACCTTGTTGCCATGGCAATATTACCAATATATCCCACACTGTGCTAATGAGAGAATCTTACATCGCCACTGTAATAAATGCCCGTATGACATTGTTTTCATCCTCCCCTGTGTCTGTGTTTGTGCACCAGGATGGAAGCCTCTTGCTTGGAGTTGGCCTTGGAAGGAGAGAGGCTGTGCAAGACAGGGGACTTTAAAGGGGGGACAGCATTCTTTGAGGCAGCCGTGCAAGTCGGCACGGAAGACCTGAAGACCCTCAGTGCCATCTACAGCCAGCTTGGCAATGCTTACTTCTACCTGAAGGAGTACGGCAAAGCCCTGGAGTACCACAAACATGACCTCACTTTGGCCAGGTGAGGAAAGTACCTCTAATACTTACTGTATACTGCTTTGTAAAAGTCGTGATTTTCTGTTGCAAAACAAATCTGACTGCATCCATTAAGTCCAAGGCAGATGCCAGTGCCTTTTTGTTTTGTTTTTGTAGCTGTTCAAAGGCTTTTAAACCAAATTAATTTTTACGATCAATTATATTTCTATAGAGAAAAAGTGCTGTACTGATTTTAGTGTTGAATGATCAGAGATTAAGAAAAAATATGGTCTGGTGAGTCTCATACTGAAGAAAAAGCCAATTTTTGGGAGCTCCAGCCAAAATGAATTTCTCTTCATTCTCAGGACAATAGGAGACAGAATTGGAGAAGGAAAAGCCAGCGGCAACCTCGGTAACACATTAAAGGTGTTGGGACGCTTTGATGAGGCAGTTGTCTGCTGCCAGAGACACTTGGATATCTCTCAAGAGCAGGGTGACAAGGTAACATGCAAATGCTTTATGGCAACTCTTCCACGTTCACAGATCCACACACACGGCTACGTTTTCACCCAGACATTTCTACAGGGATATATTTCTGCATCTCTAAAACCGTTCTTTGCTGTGTCCAATTGTCTGGCTGCAGGTGGGAGAGGCCAGAGCGCTGTATAACATTGGGAACGTGTTCCACGCTAAGGGCAAGCAGCAGCTATGGGGCTGCACCCAGGAACCCGGGGACCTGCCTCCTGATGTCAGAGACACACTGCAAAGGGCTACTGGCTTTTATGAGTATGTATTCCTGACAGAGCGTGGTGGTTTTAAACTCTGGACTGACTGGGAAGAGTTGGGTGTGGAAACTGTAATGTTCCCTCTTCCTCAACAACTCGACAAAACAATAACCTCAAGAAGCATTTAAATCCCTTCACTTTCTCTGCATTTTGTGTTGTAGCAAAAAAACTTCCAAAAACACACGCAAAAAAAGTTGAAACTGATATTCTCAATTTGCAGTGCAGTGTTGATTTTGCATTATGCATAGAATTATTGTTCTGTTGGAGGATAAATAGTTGCTCGATGTTTTGTCACTCCAATGCAAGTTGTCCTCATGGATTTGTCGTATTTGACTCCATTCATTGTTCCCTCTATTTTTACAAGTGTCCCACGCCCTGTCATAGAGAAGTCAGCGGGGCCGGGTTTGTACCAGAGCAGCACTAGAAATTATGGTTGAAGATTTAAATGTCTTTTCATCAGACCACAGAACTATTTGCTGAGTGTTATCATATCTGATGTGTCATCTGGCACTCTTGAAGATCCCCGTCATTTGCCATTTCAGGAATGACTTTCATCTGACTAATCTGACGTGTCGTCCAAATTCGTGAAGTGTTGCACTGATTGTTGTTCTTTAGGCAAGATCCCCATGATTACAAAAGAAATCTAACATTCTCTCTGAATGTTTCCTGGGTTCTCTGTCACCAAATCCTGCAGCCTACTGTGCCTTTTCTATTCTGAAGACATTACAGATGAATTGTGCTGGATATTTCCAGGGTGGGACTGTGTGGAAGTCTATAAATGTAAAACTGGGTGGGACTGAAAAATGTTCACTTGATTTTCTTTGGTTAAATAAAGGTTTTCATGAATAATAGTTCATCACGCAGGATTGTTATCAAGGCTCTAATAAAGCGAATCACCGCTAACTGTTAGCTGCAAACTTGTTCGCATGTGATGTGATGTCAAACGGCCAAAGATGATAGAAAAGAGGTTTATGTCTGCAGTGCATATCAGAGAGTGCAAAGTGAAGTGCACTTGTCTTTACAGTAGGTGGCAATAAGAAGCAATCAAAACCCAGAGAGCTTCATTGTTTGGTATGACAACTGTGAGATGGAGTATTGATTCATTTCAATATTTTTACTGTCTTCAGTCTACTGTCTATATGAGTGTGTGTGTTATTTAACACTATATTATAGAGAAAAGCACAATCCATAAGACTCAATCAGATGTTGACAAGGTAGTATAATTATGTATAGTAATACATAGCATGCTGCTTGAATGGACAAATTAAATCTTTATGTTCTGCTGAGATAACCACCCTATTGTAACTTTATTTTCTGGTTATTATCTAATCTATATTGCTGTATCTGCTCATCTCTGCAGGATGAATTTGTGTTTGGTCAAAGAACTTGGTGATCGAGCTGCCCAGGGGAGGGCGTTCGGTAACCTAGGCAACACCCACTATCTGCTGGGAAACTTTATTGAAGCAATCAAGTTCCACCGCCAGGTGAGAAATCCATGTCTGTCTTACCAGTGTATTAATAATGCAGTGCAAGAGACACCAACTTGATTGAACTTGGTTGCACGAATGAAGAAGCAAAGTGAAGTTTTTTTTGTGTTTTTTTTTTTTAAATTAAGATAAATTCTCTTTCCCTGTGACCCTTCAGAGTGTGCTGTGGGTGATCTGACACTGATTTTCTGTCATTCACAGCGATTGTCTATTGCCAAAGAATTTGGTGACAAAGCAGCAGAACGGCGAGCCTACAGCAACCTGGGCAATGCTCTGATATTCCTGGGCCAGTTCAACACAGCCACAGAGTACTACAGGTGAGCAGAGGGGGGACTCTGACATCTAGTGGAGAACAGGAGGTGAATCAGTTTATTCAAGAGAGAAAATGCAGCCGAGGCCACATATTGAATATCAGATTTAGTTACTACATGAGATGAAAATCTATAATTCAAACTTCTTACAAGAATGAAAAAAATAACATAGGATTATTTTAATTTGAGCATTTATTTTGTCATATTATTCTTTGTTTCCACAATTTTGCATCTCCATCATCATCCACCCTGTTACATGAAACTTCCCTTTTTCTTTTACCTCCTACCTTATTCCTCTCTCAACACCCTTGTCTCTCTTTTCTTTGTCACCCTCTCCGTCCTTTCTCTCCTTCACTCATATCATGTATCCCTCTGTTTTCCTGTCTTTAGGAAAACCCTGCAGCTGTCAAGGCAGCTAAGAGACCAGGTGATGGAGGCTCAGGCCTGTTACAGCCTGGGAAACACCTACACCCTTCTGCAGCAGTATGAGAGGGCCATAGACTACCACCTCAAACACCTGTTCATCGCCCAGGAGCTTACTGACAGGTACAGAGACCATGAACAGCACATAATACATGCATACAAATATACATACATGCAGACAATAATCATGAATTAATATGCATGTATGTGCATGTGGTCAATTGTGTCAATAGGGTTGGAGAGGGCCGCGCCTGCTGGAGCCTGGGAAACGCTTATGTGTCTTTAGGGAACCACAGACAGGCTCTCCACTATGCCCGGAAGCACCTGTCCATCTCCAAAGAGGTGATACAGAACAATTCTTTGGATAAAAAATTAAATATAAAGGTTTTGTAAAGGTTTTGGTGTGCATGCCTCAATCTGTCTCTCCTGTCTGTCTGTCTCTGGCTCTTTGTGTAACTTTGTCCCTGTCTCTGTCTCTGTGTCTTCCTCTCCTCCTCCCTGTTCATCAGATTGGGGACAGGAATGGAGAACTGACAGCGAGAATGAATGTGGAGCAGCTGATGGAGGCTCTGGGGGTCAGCGAGAGTGACCTGTCACCCTGCGGCTCAGAGTTTGAGATGCAAGGTGAGAAAGACAAGAGCTTTCTAACACACACACACACACACACACAACCTTACCTCACATAGACTGTAGAGGTACTTACTGGATATTACGAATGGAATGACATTGTTATTGTTACTTTAATCTGGCATTTAAACATGTAATTTTCACTGATGCCACTAATTGTAGTTCTTGAGATAATGAGATGTACAATACTAATTCATATAATTTGTACAAATCACTCCAGTATAATCGAACCATGACCTTTCTCACTGAGTGCTATTGAAAAGGTTTTGTTGTATATTGTGAAGACTTGTTTCTGATTGTTACCATAAATATCTGTTCAATCCATTTGGTCAGACATATTGTAGATGTTTGGAGAAGATGTTATTTATTTATTTATTTATTCGGGAAAAAAATACCTGTCAAAAATTAATTTATCCATTAATTTATTGATTTAAATGTACCAAATATCTACATCTTAAAGAGAAATTACAATCAGTAGGAAATGTAGCTTTGCATGTCAGGGCTGCAGAGCCTCTCTAGGGCCAGTATAGCATCTTTTTGAAAACATAATGTAAATGTATCTGTAAAGGGACCTCATTAAAAATTAAGATACAAGGGGTCTGTATCTTTATAGATCAATAATTTGATTTGTACAAAGAAATTTAAGATGTTTAAGGTTTGTGTCAAAGGTCAGATGATGGAGGTGTAGGTTTGGATGGATTGTTATGATATTCATGTTTACATCCCTCCACATCTACTATCCTACTATAGGTTTGTGTGTGATACAGAATGACATTCGCATAATACTAAAGGTTTTGTATTTTAAACATCTACATGTTCATCATGCAGTAGATGTTTGAGGATGATGATGATGGAAAGTGTGTGAATGGGTTCAAGATGGAGTGGAAACTAGCTGGACTGACTTTTTAGGTCACTTTTGGCCACAATGGTGTGAGGGAAATAGTATGATGTGTGGGTGTGTGTGTATGTGTGTGTGTATGTGTGTCAATGTGAGTGTGTGAATGTTTATTTGAAACAAGGGTGCATCTGTTTGAAGCAGAGCCACACTGTGCAAACTGTGGTCAGGAGCAACTCACCGGGCACATCTCAAAAAAAAAAAAAAAAAGAGAGAGAGAGAGAGAAAGAAGGCATTGGGGTAAAGCTTCATTAGCTATTAATATAAATGCCTTTTACTATTTTTAAAGCAGAGATAGAGTGTATTCTCCCCTTAAATGTCCCACCAAGTCACATGAATGGAAACACACCACGTGCATATAAAACAAGCACAGAGAGGCCGTGTAATCTTGTCTTATCCCTCACATAAGGCCGTTGTGTGATGATTGTTTCCATGAACCCTCCTGCAGGCAGAAACTCACACCCATGTCCTACATTTCCCTCATGGGTGAAGAGCTGGCAAAGAGACCCTTATTCAGATTGTTTGCCTGGTTGTCTGCTGTAACCTCATATCGTCACCAAACATCATGAGACCACGACTGACATGACAGGCTGCTGCAGAAAAAAGACGCACAAGGAAAGCCTGCAAGCTTGAACTTGCTACGAGGGTTTCAGACTAAACTGTATGAGAGGAAAGTTTTGGGAAATGTTTTAATAGCCTGTAATGTAATGCTCTTTTTTTGTTTGTTTTGTTTTAAATTGTAGGAGCAAGACCGAAATTCACCAAGAGGAACAGCATGGACAGTGTAGAATTGTGCAAGTACTCAGATAAGGTAATTTCACCTTCTTCAGTAAGACAAATGCAATACAATCCCCTCGCTCCTTCCCCAAAAAGCCTACACTTACAAATTCTAACCTAACATATCTGCTTTTCCTGCAGAATGGAGACAGCCAAGACCTGGAGAGTATATCCAGGAGATCCAAAAGTCAGCAGTCCCAGCCGGGGAAAAGGAAAGGCTATCCTGACAGCCAGTCATCAGATGAGAGGCAGTGGTTGGACTCTCCTATAGACACTGATGACATCACTGTGCAAGTCCCGCCTCCAGTGCCAGTGAGTGGATATAGTTTTACTACATTATTAACCCCTCACTCTACCCTTTTACCATTGTGTTAATTGTGGGGAATCATGTCTAACTTGTAACTTTCTTGTTAAAATGTATTTTTTGTATCTTTCAATCACCTCTTAAACTTTCTCTTTAATAACATTTAGAAAACTAAAATCAAATTAACACCTGTATTTGTAGTGCTAATAATAGTAAGGATGGAATCTACATAATCTCACACCACACACACCCGCATTATGTATGATGTGCCATTTGATGTGTGCATAACACACATCAAATGACCAGTTAGCAATAACACGGGTATTGCAAGTCAACTCCTCATCAGCACACAAATGAAGTGTTAAATGTTGTGTTTTCAGAACAGCTGAAGTTGATCAGAGGTTGACAGACCAAGACATGAAATGTTATTTTATTCTGAACTTACTGACTGTCAAAAAATGGCCCGTAGTTTCATAAGCTTCATTCCTCTTTCAGAATATTAATGCAATCCATCAAATTGAATTACCCGCAACATCTCGTTCACATTCCTCCTGCATTTTAGAGATGGACATTTCTACATTCAGTCAATGACCTGACACAAGACATTCATGGGTTTAACAATGGCTTAAGTGGCCAGGAAACAAGTTTGCATGGGCATCAATGAACAGATCTGAAATACTGATTGTTGCATAGCAGTTAAATACATTATGAAGTGGACAAGTCACATACTTTTTTTTCTCTGTAATTCTACCTCTTGTCCAAAATGTGTCCAGAAAATTGGAAAAAATCTGACCTTTGGCCCATAATTGCCCATGGGGACAGATAATGTAATCACCATGTTTTTAAACTCTCCGGCGTATTTCCTTTCAATGGAGTGAAAAATCAACACGGATCTATATTGCATGTGGAGGCCTGAGCACTGAACACGCAGGCGTCGAACAGATCGATTTCATGAAGTTTAATGGAGAAGAGTTAACATACAGGCAGGCTCTCATGTTGCTCCAAAGCATGTTAAAAGACCTCCACTATATTCCATTAGTTTATGTAACCAACAGACATTATGCCGAGTGCATGCAGCTGATTGTTATCGGATAGCAATAAAGAAAACATCTGACACACAACTGTCCCTTTGTTGCACAAGGTTAACTCTCGGGCACTGACATTGGCAAAGTGACTTTATGGGCATGACTAATTAGCAACTGTATTTGGTTAGCTACGGCACAGGCATATCTGTCCACCTGGGGCAGCACCCACATCTGTTCAATACACTATTGAGTGAACTCAGTCCTGTGTGTCCAACTGCCCCAACAGCAAATTATCATCACAATTCATATGACACACACATTTAAGCATTCTATCGCCTGCATTGCAAGCCAAAAAAAACATCCTTTCATCAATAATACTCCACCAAATATGAACCAGATTCTCAACAGCATGACCATATGAAAATTTCGCCAAACGTCACCTGCGTAAATTGCTGTGACTTTGCCCTGATTTGGTCCCCACGGCACCCGATCATGTGTCTTTTTTGACAATGCTAACGGTTGTAATCAGCAGGTTGCCATGCCAAATTAGAGGCGAGGTCATTGGACGATATTTCGAGCTCGTCACAAGAGCCTGGAAAAAGCCTTCCAAGCTAATAGCTGGAAAGCTTGGTGACGTTAAAGCGTATTTTTTTTTCCATGTCGAGGCTAACAATGAGAACGATCTGAAAATTTGGCAAGAGTGAAAGTTTTTGTGTCTATTCATGATATACCGCTTCGCATGACATCAGAGGCAGCAGTGTCTTTAATTATTCTCCTGTTGTCACAATACAAGTCGAGGTCAGAG
>OMLF01047705.1:0-15343 GCA_900302615.1 Holocentrus rufus | reverse complement strand
CAAATAATGCTGCCCTTACCTGTCAGACTAGCAGAACAGTCCAACTTGTTAACTGTATGACACATTAGCAAGTTCCTTCTTCACAGTAAGAGTATGGAGAATTATCAAAAAAAAAAAAAAAAGGTACAATCCACAAGACCAATTATTTTAATTAATTAATTAATTAATTAATTAATTAATTTAGATTTTCAACATTTCATTTACTTTCATATTTTGCAGGATGGGGTGCATTTTGATATTTATTAAAACACGATTCTCAGTGTAACATGTTTGAACTATGTAGCTGCAGCTTATTCTGTAAGACCTGGAAGAGGTAACAAGAAGATCAGGTGAACAAAAGTATTAAAGCGGAGTCATCAGTTTAGTTGTTTTGTCGTCTGTGTGAGCTGGCCTTACTACAGATAACTTCCAAATTCGATTGAGATTTGATTCATGATTTCAGAAAAGTGGCTTCAGAAGTTCAGAGGTGCTGAGATGTGCATCACAGCAGTTCGGGAGGGATCTTCTCAGCCTCCGAGGTTACTGCTGAGCAGGTTCACATGGCAGACCCAGACTCCCCTGCCAAGTGACCCATATGCTCCACTGGATCCCTTTAAGTTTTAATGTACAAGTGGGTTCCACAGCTGCAAAAAGGTGTCTTTATCAAACCATCATCTCATCATATACCATCACAATTGTATGGATTGGTTTTAAAGGATATGTCTGGTATTTTTAAGCCAAGGCCATATTAAAGGAGTGAGTGAAACAAGATGTTGTCCATGCCATTTCCGGAGGCTAGGTCTCCATTTCCATTTTCTACCAATGGAAGGACTTAGCAAGGCAAGCTGTACTGCTTAGCTAAATGCAGGACCACAGCACATGAGAGGCCATGTATGGAAGTATTTTTAATTCTACACCATAATGTAGAAGACAAAATAATCACTGACTAAAAAGCAAATGGCCGACACTACTGTGACAGAAAATCTGAATTGCCATGTTAGCAGCCTGTCATCCAAATGAGGCAGTGGATTCACCAGAAGAAAGAAGCACTGTTAGCTGTTAGCTATAACATAACAACCTCACCTAACTGCCTGTTTCTCACACCCAGACATCAACACATTCTAATAACAATTCACGCAGACCAATGCAACCAAATGTGAAACAGCCATGAAATACATGGAATTAGTTTTAGCGTGTCCAAGGAAGAGGAGTTTAGAAACACTAAATATTATTTGTTACACATCACGTGGATCTCACCTGGTCCCTCATGCGTTCCTGGTGCCCCATGATAACTGCGGCATGGTGGGGGTACTTCTGCCTCAAGTGGTCCAGGAACACCTCCTTCTTCCTCTCCACATCTGAGTGCTGCATCATCAGGACGTCCAGCTCACTGTCCTTGCTGCTTGCACTGACGGCAGAAGTGTAGCGTCGAGGCAAGGTGTTTGGAGAGCATGGAGGTGAACCGTACAAACCTAAGTCAGTGTTGGACAGGAGGCTGTTGTTGGTGTGCTGTTTCTTCTGGAGCAAACGCTCAGCACTGCTGTCCACAGCAGCAGAAGAAGATGGGACTCTGGACAGGGAGTTCCCTGGATCTGAGTGGGACAGATGATAAGAGGAAAGGAGAAGAAAGAGGAAATGAGATGAAATTAGGGGGAAGGAGAAGGAAAGAAAGCAGGGGATATGAAAGAGAAAAGCCTGGAACATAGTCTGTGCAAGGACTGAATACACCAACGCAAGCACTGGACCTATGGAGGCTGTTTGCTTACAGAGTACAGAGCTGGATGTCCAGTCTGAGTTCTACATATGTTTTCTGGGGGAAACACCGGTGATGTTATATTGAGGAGGGGCTATGATGCTGGAACATGTGATGTACTTATTGTTGTGGTGTTTTTGCACTGCAGGATCAATGAAACAGCAGGACCAGTCCTGTGATGTCTTTCTCCTTGGATCTCCTGTTGATGAGTTTCTGTAGGTGGTATTCTTCAGTTCAGTTCAAATCACTTCAAGTTACTTTATTTGTCCCCGAGGTGCATTTGAAAAGGCAGGTAGAGTGGTACAATCCACAAATCAAATAAATAGAAAGTAATGTAAAATTTTTTTTTTCCTCTTTTCTCTGTCATGGCAGCTATGGCTGTTCAACTACCCAGTTTTTCTTCTTCGCCTGTTTATTCCAAACAAGCCAGAAATGTCACATGCATCACTTTGGGTTTGGTTTAGAGAAACTTGAACATGAACTGAATACAGGTTGGATCACTGTTGTGCTACAGCAGTCAGTGATAGACAGTAGCAAAACAGACATTATTAAAATGAAATTTCCCACACTGCAAAAAATCCATCTTAACAAGTCGTCTAGTCTCAGATTAAGTGTTAAAATGTTTGTTTTTCTTTAGAAAGTCAAAATAATCTGCCAGTGGGATTAGATAATCCCACTTGTTTCCAATGCTAATCAACTTGTTTCCAGAATTTTCTTGAATCAAGTGTCATTTTCTTGATCCTAGTGGGCTGATCTGCCTTATTCTGCCTTGTTTCAACACATTTATACTTGTTCATTCCTGAAACAAGTGAAACTGCACTGGAAACAAGTGGGATTATCTCATCCTATCCTACAAAAACAAGCATTTTAACACTGAATATGAGACTAAACATTTAGTTAAGATGGAGATTTTTTTGCAGTGTAGATTGTTACTTTAAATCTAAGTGGTAAGTCATCACTACATGTTTGTTTTGTGAAGGAAATGCTCTAAAAACTCCAACTGTGACATCAGCCACACTTGCAATTGCTAAGAATTTGAGCCCTTGACAAAAGTGTTGGACATTTAATGCTCTTCTTGGTCTTTTCATTCTACTTCCCCTGTCATGCCTCTGCATTGATTAACTGTATTCCTCTAAAACTGTCATGTCAGCCATATGCATTGTTTTCCAAGGGTTTAACTTAACCATGCTATACTTTAATGCTACTGTACTCAGTTTGGCCCCTCTGCTTATAGACTGTGTGTGTGTGTGTGTGTGTGTGTGTGTGTGTGTGTGTGTGTGTGAGCACAGCCATTCTGCAGTAGCGAAGAATCTTTTTTTCTTTTGCTAGATGAAAGCAAATACAATAATTGTGATTATTTCTGTTTTTGTCTGGTGTGTGTGTGTGTGTGTTTGTGTGTGTGTGTGTGTCTGTGTGTGTTTGTGTGTGTGTGTGTGTGAGAGAGAGAGAGAGGGAGAGAGAGAGAGAAAGAGAGATTGCATGTGCTTGTGTGAACTCTGCACATCTTCTCCATATGTGTTGATGTATAGAGCACAATTATAATACAGTCAACCATAACTGTGTCATAAAACTCATCATTAAGAAGGATAATGATTCCTGAGACAAAAATACACAGATAACAGCCATTTATCAACTAAGTAATGTTAGAATACACGTGTGTGTGTGTGTGTGTGTGTGTGTGTGTGTGTGCGTGTGTGCGTGTGTGCAGCTCTGCAGATGATGGGAACAGATTTAGACAGGCTAAAAATACAACACATCCATTCATCCAATCAGCTTCTGACAGCACATACACTCACACACACATGGAAAACATTATCTCTGGTAAACTGCTGTATGAGCTGGGATTGTATGATTTTATACAAATATGATTTGTCTAAAACATCTATAAAGCTATTCTCCTGAGTCAAATGGCAGACATGTTTGATATATATTATACTCTGGGTGAGATGGAACTAGAGGCACTAAATCTGTCGTTGGTGGGAAATCATAACATGAAAGTGGTTTTCATGTTATTAATCTAATCTCCAAAACAACTACTTCAAATTCCAATTGTCCAATTGTAACTCTACACATTTAGTGTAGTATCATTTAGTATCATTTAGTATGCACAGGACTATGAATGTGCAAATAGTCCCCGCCTCTATTCAAATATCCACCAATCACATTACGGCCCACCTTTGTCTCCACACACACCTGTTTTCTGTTTTGCTGCTGTAGGCTGTGCTACACAACAGCAAGAGGTAATGTAGGTGTAATTCATCCATAAACAGAACTGAAGACTGATTCTGAAGAAGAACAACAAATTGTACAGGGTTTCCTACAAATGGACGTATCACTTTTTTAATGTATGTCTCTCTACAATGTCAGAAACATGATGGTAATAGATAACGTGACCCTTTGGCTTTATTACGTTATCAATCAGCTGTGTGTAGCTCATGTTAGCTAGATTAACCTGAGTAACATGGCCAGCTCTGATAACAGTTAGCGTTAGCTACTTGGTAAATATAAACACTCAGATACTTCATTATAGAAATTCTCTGTGAAAGGTAAAATCGTTAACGAAAAATGTGAATTCAGTGGGATAACAGTGGTAAACCTGACCTGCGTCAATCCTGATTTCTGTGAGTCCAACTGGGAAGCAGCTTTTTGTCCGCCATGAAGCAAAAACAATGAAATATGACAAGAGGAGCACATAGAATACATCAGTATAGAAGTGGATTATCTGGGTCTTCAAAGTTAGCTGCATCTGTAACGCTAGCATTAGCTGGCTGTAGCTGAAAGGTGCTAATGTAAAAGTCATGGGCTACCAGTCATAGGATGTAGACCCTGTTGGTAAGGCGATGTAACCTGAACAAGATGGAAGACCTGACAGGACCATGTGGATCCACATCAGGCTTGTTCCCCTCTCTCACGTGTCTGTAGCCTTGGATATGAAGCGTCTCCAGCTCTTCCTCCCTCCATCATATCAAAAGGTCATTTTGGTGAATAATCTGAAGTCTTAGTCCTACAACAGGATGAGTTTGCCTGTTTTCCTTCTGCTGTCTCTGTCTTCCAGTGTTTCCCACCCTGTCTATGATGTGCTTCACTAAAAATGCAGAATTGAGGGTTTTAGACAGACAGAAGTAAATAACATCCATATATCTCATCTCCTGTCACCTGAATAGAACAGATTATAGTAATCTGATGCTCTATGTGGCCAAATCCTCCTGAACACTGTAGTCAAGAGACAGACGGACACTTACAGAGCAGCAGTGTTTCACACATCATTTATTATAAAAGCAATGGTTAAGCTAATTTTTGGTTTTGGTGTTTGCCTGCCTGTTTGTATCCCAGTTCTTATCCAGGTTCTAAACAATATTTAATGACTCTGGACATTTTATTGTCCAGACAGCAGAGGACAGATGAAGAGGGGAGACCAACCTGGAACAAACCTTTCCATTGTTCACAGCACATTGCCTTTAAAAGCCTTGTTATTTTAAATCAGCAGAGAACCAGCTGTTACTTATTGTACTATTGATTAGTCTGTCATGATGCTGACGGTCATCAAATCCAAATATTAAAGGCATGTATGCAGGAATGATAGCAGGACCCGTTAGACCCAAATGGAACAGACCTTCATTGATGTCATTAGTAACACCTGCTATTTCATGTCAAAATGGCTGCTGGGACAAAGAGCTATTCTTCTAGGAATTAATTTGAAAATAATGCTAACAAGCATGAAGAGCGACTGCTTGTAAAATTAGTGCTGAACATTACAAGTACCTCACACACTCACACACACACACACACACACACACACACATATACATACACATCTCTCAAGACAATCAACATGGCTGAGGGCTTCGTATGGCCTAAATATGTGGTTGGACAAAATAATCACCATAGTCCAAATGCCAATCCACTGTCTCACACACACTCAGCCTGCTGTTCACTGCTGTGTCCACTGGAACTCACACTGTCTAAATACACTCACTGACCTGCAGGCTGTCACACACACACACACAGTGATGCACACATGCATGTGTGTGTGTAAACATGTACACTGCAAAAATGACTTGAACATTTATTTTAAGATATTTTGTGTTTGTTCAGGATATCGAAATAAAATGAACTTCAAACTGGACTGTAAGACAGCCTGAAAATTAAAGTTAAAAAGAGCACCACCACCACACACACACACACACACACACACACACACACACACACAGCTCTATGAGGCTGACATTCACAGTGTCCTGGAGGTCTGCTGTCTGTAATGAGTGTGTTGGTGGTTGGTCATATGGAAAATGACTTTTAAAATGTTGCTGGAAGGACTCGTTTGGTGGCGTGTGTTTAACTCTCTCGCTCGCTCTGTGTGTGTGTGTGTGTGTGTGTGTGTGTGTGTTTGCATGATCAATGTTTAAATATTACAGGACTCTGCTTCTGTAGGTTCTTAAAATATAAAAACCCATAATAAAAAACAACTTTAAATGGTTTAAAGTTTTGTTTTTTCAGAATTTCATTGTTTTGTTTTGGGTTTTTTTTCGTTTTTTTTTTTTTTATTCAGCTATGACTCTAAACCTTAACAATTAACAAGAAACACCAAGTCCACCTTGTTTGAGTTGTGTGAATGTTGTTAAATGGTTGGTGTGTGTTAGTCTGGAGGTCGTTGACCCCGCAGGTGGTCACATGACTCTGGGTGACACCCGGCTCAGGTCTTCCTTCCTGTTCTGAACAGTTCATGGGGAAGCACTTCCTGCTGCACAGAGGGCACCATCATGGACATCCCATGTTTGGCCTTCATGTTAGAAGGAAGATTATACACACAGGTCAAACTGTCGTGAATGGATGTGTAGAAAAAATGAACTGCGGAAGAAAAGGACAAAATTTGAGTTCCATGCAAATTGCTCCACTTTAAGTTTATCCCTGCAAATCTGTTTTATTTAACGTCATATAAAATGTTCATTTTGTAAAGATAAAGATCTGAACATTTAACTTGTAGTCTTGTTAGGAGTGCATAATTGTTCATGTCATAATGTATTGTATATGTTTACTTTGAAATACATATTTATGAAAATATTAAAAACAGTTGAGTTACACGTTTATATAAACATACATATAAAAATTATATTGCAATTTTTGGCAAATGGGATTTTTACCATTAAAATGATTTTGTATTTCTGTACACTGTATATAGTGTGTACTCTGTAACTTCTAAGCCAGTTTGCAAATTGTAGCCTACTTTTGATGCCTCAATAAAATAAAAAAATAAAAAAATAAATAAAAATAAAAAATTCTAAGATAAACAGTTGCAGTTAATTAACAAGAATTGAAAAAATAAACTTGGCTACAATATTTACATCACAATAAGTAACATTTTATGTTCAACCATAGTGTACAGATAAACATACACACACACACACACCATTCTTATGTAACAAAATGGTTTGTCAGGTTCAATATCTTGGAGAATATCCTGTCTGTGTGTGTGTGTGTGTGTGTGTGTGTGTGTGTGTGTGTGTGTGTGGCAAAGAGGAGTGACAGACAGTGACAGAGCGACAAGTTAAATGTGTGTGAAAGAGGGTGAAGTTGCTCCGTTTTGTTTTCCAGGCAGTAAACAGAAGGGAGGAGCCCAGAGTGGAAAAGGAAGAGGAGCCCAGTGTGGAAAGTGGAGAGGAAGAGGACGGGGCTTCATGTTCCAGGGTCAGAGGCCAGCTGGCTGTGCCTGACTTCTGTTCTCAACAAATCAGGAACAGCATCATCCAATGTAAACCTTTCTCATTTTTTTATTTTTAACCCATAGGTTCAAGTTTCACCAAGCAAAACAAATCCAGATTTCTATTTTCACTAGTCTGTTGGTTCCTGCAACTTCTGAATCCTTTGCCTAACAGTCTGCACCTCTGAAGCTCTGAAAATCATTTCCTCACTTCTGTATCCTCCATGCAGACATGTAAATAACTCCAAATTACCAAATGAGTCAAAGCCTAGCTAACTAGCTGAGCAGAAATGGAAATTTGAACAGATATTTGGATTCAACTCTTTTGGAACTTTGCAAAACTACAAGCAAAGTTCCTCCTCGCTGCAGAGACATCTTGTACGTCTTTCAGTATCTTCTTTACTGGTTTCGTTGGCGTATCATCCATGCTAGCTAGCTGTCCTGGTTGTTTCCAGGGGAAAACATTTTCGTGAACAGTGTCATGATCAGTTGAATACTCTTCAGGTACAAAGAGTTGTTCCAGTGGAAGATGACAGCCTCCTCTCCACAAATGTTCATTATTTACAGAGCATTTTAAGATTGTGGAGAGATTGTCTGGCTTGACAGACTGATTTCCACCCTCCTGTACAGCACTCTGAGGTTATGAGTGTGTGATGGAACATTTCAGCTGCCTCAATGAAAAAAAGATGTCATGAGCATGGGAAAAAATCTTTTCAAGTGATAGTACAGAAAATGACATGCAAAAAGCCATACATAAAAAGTATCCAATGTAAGAATATTCAGTATACATACGGACACGGTAATGTAACATCGGGTCAGAACATATTTCCCACGACAGTACTGGTTTTTGCATTTAAATGTCAGTGGTGCCACCCTGTCCTAGTGAACTACACAACTGTGAGCTTTTAAAATCCCTCTGCTGTACAGTTGAATACAGTCAGTCATGTTGTAGCTGCATCTCATCACTTGGGATCAGGCGAGACAGACCTCACTCTGTCATGTGCAACATACTGAAAATCCTGAGGGACACAGAGCAGACCTGTTCAGTTTAGTTTTTTGTTTTGTTTTGTTTGTTTTTTGGGGGGTCATGATGTACTTTCATATAGATAAATGTTTGTTTGATTCAAGTGATTCAAGTGATCCAGTTCATCAAGCGTCTACATTTTCTACATTCACTGGTATAATTCTACGTTCAAGTCATAGAAGTACTTGGAACTTGGAAGCACTCATGTTTTTACTTACTTTTACTTTTACTTTTACTTACTTACTTTAACTTACACTCATTGACTCCCTTGTTCGAGACAGTCCCACTCATCCATCAGGCTAGTTGTCCTGCTGTGTTTTGAGCGACTGCACCATGATAGCAGGCAGTGTGAGCAGTAGCCTGTTATAGCTAGTGGGCAGTGTAAGAAAAGTCTGATTCATGAGCCCTCAGTCCATTTGACAGGCTGATCCAGTACGCCAGACACTAAAAGAGTCATTCATAAAGATGAATTTGTTCATTTTCACCCAACAACAGAGCCATAATACAGGTTCGATCCTAGCTTGGATTTTAGCAGGATAAGTGTGAGTCCTGTTTGAACCGATATTTGGAAAACAGCAACACAACACAACTGTTTTCAGTGTCTTACAGTGTTAAGGGAGTTCACATAGCCCTTCACCTTGGTGACACACAGCCAAGCTGGCAGAATATAAGCTTAATCCATACAGTGAACTACACACCAACTAAGCAACTGTGGCTGAAAACCATTCCTTCAACTTGACTGTTAGACAGGCCTGCCTTTTCCTTCTTCCTTCACTTGGCTGTGGTTAATTAGGCTTAAGAGTAATATTAGGGGTATTAGCAACATATAAGGAATGAAGTATTACCATTTCTCCTTCCGCAGCCATGAGTCAGACTCCAAGATTAAAATACTCTGTCTGAAACTACATGTCCACCATTTTTATATGGTGACACCAACTGTTAGAAGATGTTTGTTTGAATAAACATTCTAGTCTGGGGTCTAAAATCGAGCTTAATTCAACCCGGTCAACCACAAGTCACACACTCCTCTATACTGACAAAAATTTCATCATGGTTTGGTAAAAATAATTTGTACAAATAAAGTATTGTGTAAAAAAAAGTAGTACAGTGAGAAGTTAATGAGTCTTCATACTTTTGCTGTGATTGCACTCATACAAACCTATGATCCTCTTTGTGTGTAAGTCTCAACAACGTCACTTACGTTTGGAAAACTTACTTCATCTATATTTACTTAATCTTCAACTGCTGCACATAATCTGTGTTGCCAGATTGGGCAGTTTTCCACCCAAATGGGTGGTTATGGGTTGTACTGTGTGGGGAAAAATGGGCTTGGGCTGGTTGGGAAAAGATCAATCAGCGAATACAGGAAGGGGTTAAAAGTGCAACAAGCAAACAGCCAAAACCATGATCATAATATATCTGTGAGCTTTCCTGCACTGTGATCTGTTTTGGAACAAAACTGCACTTCTGGAGCTTCAGGACACTCCCAATAGAACTGTTAGCCTTCACTTACAACTCATAAACAGTTAATAATCCATTAAAAATAAAAATTTATTTGCTAATTTGGCACTCTTTTCCTTTTTTGTTTCAACTTTGGATGTAGGAAGTGTTTTGATGAATTTAAGAAGACAGAAGGCTTACACACTTACACTGCTTCATATTATCAGCAAACACAAAGACTGACAGCATTGCCAAGTCACTGCTGCACCACACACACAGTCACACACAGTCACACACAGTCAGCCAACCACAGCCATACCAAACCCTTCATGTCCATGTCCATAGCCTGTCCATCTAAATGAAAACAACTGGCAGCTTTACACAGCCACAGCACATTGCTTTGCTTTTGTCCAGTAGCTTTCTGTGCCAACAACATGATATAATGGGACCAGCAGAGTCCTTTTATTTGTCCCACTTCAGTTATAAGCCACGGATATGTGTGGCATCTCACTCTTTCACAATGCCGACAATGATACCAGGTGTTCAATTCAACTGATGACTTGATTTTATTCTGTGTCTATTTATAGTCTGCATTTTTGGGCACTGGTTTTGTCCTGTGTGCTGTTTTACAGTAACAACAGATTATTTAAGCCCAAGTGAAGGAATATCAGCTCTCAGGAATAAACTGCATGTGAAAAGTTACAGTGCACCTGTGTGTCGAGCAAAACAAGTATGCATCTGTGGAAATACACTTTCCTTTTTATCTCAAGTTTTAGGAAAAGTGGCATGACATAGAGACAGGTTTCTCATAGCATCTTTTCTCATGAATAGATCTTCTCTCATTATTACAAGAAAGGTCGTATTCGGATTTGCCATTTCTCATTTGCAAGTTAAGGTTAAACTCAAGGGGAAATCTAAATGTTTAAGTGTCTATCCTCCTAAAATGTGCATTTTCAACATATGATATGCACAGTCACCATTATCTAGTTTTTTCAGCTCAGATTACTGCTGGAGAAATTATTTTTGGGCCATTGATATTGATAAATAGTTACAAGCTCAAATATCTTCAAAGCAAATTGTTTCAAGTCTGAGCCAAAGGGGTTAACCCCTGGAGATAATGCTCCAAAATATGAAATATTTCCTGCACCACCACTTTGAAGGGAAATATGCTGAAATAACACCAAACTGTAACTCATGTTAGTTCAATTGTATGACAGATGTACTATAAAAGCAGAATCAAATAAGGGATTAAAATCAAGCAACTGCAGTTGAACTTGTTAACTAAAAATTTTTTGGGTGGAACTGATGTGCAGCAGGGAAATAGACCAATGGGCAGTTGCATAAAGCATCTTAACTAAGTATTTTCTTGAGCAGTTTGCTTCAAAACTTAGATGCTTTATGCAACTGACATTGAGGCTGGAAACCTGCATACTTATTCACTAAGCACAAAGTAAAAAACAAAAATGTCACAGTAACATCATAACATCATCAGTAACATATTCTTGAAACATAGTGTTGAACTGACTGTTGAAGTAAAATTTATATTGCACTGCAGGCTGTGTAATATAAATCATTTTAGCTTACAGCTCTGTATTTTCATTATGATAGTGGTTGTCTGTTTGCACAGTAACATCTAACCAGCAGTCTAACTAACTGCAGCCCTTTTGAGTATCTCATCATTTACTAGACACTATACTGTATTTTATCACTGTACAATTACACAAATGCAGGAGCTGTAATTTAAATTTAGAAAATTAACCATTACTCTTACCTTGGGTACTTTCTCTTCATCTGTGGTTTTTATGCAGCTGCTCCATGTATATATAGTATGTTCACTCCCTATTCTTCAACACAGCTCTATCAAAGCCTGCAGTGATACAGCTCACTGTCAGGGCAATGCAAATGGAAAGTTCAAATATGGAATCCCTGAACTGTGTGTGTGTGTGTGTGTGTGTGTGTGTGTGTGTGTGTGTGCGTGTGTGTGTGCGTGTGTGTGTGTGTGCACGCGCACGTGAGTGAGTGAGTACGTGTGGGCTTGTTTGACTATATTTGTGTGGACCAACTATTGAGAAACTACCTGCTCTGTGGGGACATTTGTAGTTGTTAGGACATTTTGGATAATCCACACAAAGAAAAAACACAAATTGTGGCTTATTGGTTGAGGTTAAAGTGAGTTACAATTTGTTGGCTGTGGTTAAGATTAGGGAAAGGCTGTAGAGAATGAATGGACGCCAATGTAATGTCCCCACAAAGATAGTAATACCAACATGAGTGTGTTTGTGTGTGTTCCTGAGGAAACACTATTGTAGGGCTCGCCTCACTTTTTCCAGACCTCCCCTCTTTTCCCCTGCATGTTACACAGTAGGAATTTAGACCAATATACCACAACAACACATGGGTAATGCCTGTACGTGCAAGCCTCCATTAGATAATTTTACACTTTAGAAACAGAAGGTAGCCCTCTTTGGTAAAAGCAAAAAACAAGAAAAAGAAAAGAAAAAATAGTTGAATTTATAATGCAGTATGGTCAATTTGATAAATGTAATATGATGACCTGTCCACTAGATGTCGCCATGCTAAGTTCCCAACCCCTCCCCTGTGTTTCAGGTGAGCTGTCTCTGTTTGAAAAGAGGAGGGACTTGGTTCAAAGTAAACATTTGACAAACTGTAGCAGCTGAACAGTGTATTTCAGTTGTCATGTGATCTGTCAGTCTCAGTGACTTTTTGGAACAGAAGCACCATGTTCAACTCATCAATAGTTTGTTTTCAGCACCTCAGTGATGGAGAGCAGAGGTTTTGGCTCCTTTAAGGCCTCTTCTTGCACTTACAGTAACTGGTAAGTCTGACTGTTTGTAATTTCACTTTGATTAGTGGTTGGCTGCATTTTTTTGAAAAGCAATCTGTAATCAGACCAGATTACATTTGTCTTCCACACCTAACAAAACACAAACAGGCAGGAAATTGTTCCACTGCACCTTATTTTTCTGTTTGGATTCAGCCGATTTACATGCTACGTGAATGGGCTTTAGATGGATTGAAATAAATACATGCCAGAAAATTAAGAGAAACAACAGGAACAAATCTCAAAATAAATTTAGTAGACATTTCTGTTATATTTCCTCACTATCTGCAATGTCCTGATGTAAATACCATCATTAATGTAGAAAGTACTCCGCCTATATTACTAATAAATCAATGAAAATTATTGCCAAGAACTATTTGCTAAGATTTAATCTTGATCATCGGTCACTAAAATTATAACTTAGAGCTTTACCTGCTGATATGATTCCAATGTTTCTACACTTTCAAAATTGAAAATACTTTAAATTATTATAATACTCAATAAGATATAATGTCAGATGTAAAACAGCTGCTTTTCCCCTTTTTAAACAGCAAAATATGACACATGACATGACACAGACACAGATTAAGATTTGTCAATCCATATTCCAAACATCAGCAGCCTCCTTGGGGGAAATGGAGGGAGCTGGAGATAATCCTTAATTTGCAACCACTCTTTTTGCACTTTCACGACTTACCCCAACTGAGACAAGATGTTTGATACCATATTCACCTCTGCATGTCCACTTGTTCGGTTCCAAAAGGTGGCATTTCATGTTAGCTTAGCATAAAGACTTGAAGTCTACAGGCATTGTTAGCCTAGCTCAAAGTGAAAAAACATAAACTTTACAGCATCACTGAAGTTGTCTTATTCACACGGTGATGGAGCTAGGCTAATGACTCCTGCAGTACGCTAATATGAAATGTTAACCATCAGAACCAAACCAGTGGATGTACAGAGGTAAAAATGGTATCTAAGATCTTGTCTCAGT
The DNA here is from genome assembly GCA_900302615.1 of Holocentrus rufus. NCBI lineage: Eukaryota > Metazoa > Chordata > Actinopteri > Holocentriformes > Holocentridae > Holocentrus > Holocentrus rufus. The sequence goes on along the minus strand of OMLF01047705.1, from coordinate 1,616 downwards.
CTGCGTAAGTCGGAAAAAATGTATTTTGCCCAAAACGTTGGAGTATTCCTTTAAAATATTAAAATATTTAAAATATTAAAATAAAAAGTATTACGGGTGACATTTTAAACACTGAGGTATTTCACAGCATATTCTTCAACCCATTTCTAAAGCAGTCTGGAGTGGCAGAATTATAGGTTCAGTTGACATAGAAAATGTATTTTTATCCCTACTTTGAGTTATAGCTTGACAAGAGTTACAAGGACTTTATACTTTGCACATCCGTATAACTGTTGACGTAAATTTCCAAATTCTAGTATAACCAGAAGTGCGTGCACATCCACAGTCTGCAAGCTCGTCCCAAGCTGTCTGCATGCACACCTTTTTTGAAGTGTATCAGGGGCTTTAACCTGAGCTAACTGTTGCTAACCAGCCAGCAAGCTAATCTAGCAAAGCAACCATTATTCACTACTATCCACTACTAATGCTAGCTTCTTATATGCACATTAGCTAACTCAAATGTGTTCCCAGCAAGACAGTGGTGGTTAGCTGACCAGATTGTGGTTACAATGGTCCCAAACGCTTTGTACAATAGATTTATAGTAGCATTTGCCGTATTTAAATAATTATTAATGCAAGCTCAAGGCTTTGCAGCTAGCACATTTAGACCTGTCAGGAATACATTCTTGGGTGCTGTTTTGTAACCAAAACTCATAGCTACACTTGTGGGCAGAAGTGACCTTTCATAAAAAACGCAATCACTCTCTAGTCTTTTATCCTAACTGCACTGTTTAATATCACTCAGTATCGGCTTCTCACAGCCATGTTGTCATATACAGTACTTATCCACAAAGGTAAAACATTAAGATCATTTCTGACAGCCAAGCTTAATATATCCTTAACTGCACAAACAACTCATTTATCTGCTTACCACAGTAAATTAGAAGTGATAGAAAGTGAGCTTACTCTAGTAGAAAACTTTCATGGCATGTTGAATTTAATAGCTAAATGAACATATACGAGAACTCCTGGAGGGAAAAGTTTTCCTCATGTAATGTGAAACACAAAATCATCTAAAACTGACATGAGTGATGGGTAACAGCCAGTCAGCAGAGAGTATCATGATGATTCTGCTGTCTAATCGGTGATGAAAATAATAATGAAGATTCAACCTATCCAGGATCATTACTAGGGCCCGACCGATATGGATTTTTTGAGGCCGATGCCGATTCCGATATTTGGCAGAAAAAAATTCCGATAACCGATCAATCGGCCGATTACTTTAAAAAATATATAATGAATAAAATAACTTCTTTTTTTGGTCCCTTAATGCTTACAACAACAAAGATATGAATTGCAGGCAGAACATTTTACTCTTTCACAATACTTAGTGCTTTAGAATTTGTTTAACTTTACAACAGAGAGGAATTTTCAAGTACAAAAACATGCAAAAAAGCATTAAACCTCTGGGAAATTATATGACCTTAAAAATAGTCACAAATAGTCTGACACTTATCTTACTCCATAACAACACACACAGTGAGTAGCTGTTACAGCCTGTGTCACGTTGTAGTATTTTCTGACAAAGTAAAACTAAGAGTGACATGACATCATGACGGTTGCTGAAGACAGACGGT
>OMLF01047696.1:0-15722 GCA_900302615.1 Holocentrus rufus | reverse complement strand
CAAAATGTAGTCTAAATCACGGCTCAAGTCTGTTACATCGGCAAATCCTAATGGAGCGGACACATTGCTTCAACAACAACAAAGTTTTTCTTTTGCTATCATATCGAGTAATTGTTCGATGTTAGACTTATCCTAGTGTCATATTAACAAGTCAAGGATTAAAGCTAAAACTGCAAATCTACACCCACCCTAAGACATTTCAGTCACCTCTCCAAAAATGGTTTCCAGATCCACTAAAGTCCTCCAAGATCACCGTCGTCTTCCAAATGAATTTCTAACAGAAGCACTCAGCTGTGATATCAGAGGAAAACAAAAGGGTATTCAGTTTTCCAGGGGCTCAAGATAGGATTAAGAGAATCATCGAACAAAAAAGTTTCCTAAAAAAAAATGCTCCTTTTCACAAAACACTGAGTCTAAGTCCGTGTACAGCTGCTGGCTTTTGTAGTAGTCTATAATAATTACAGTCTGCGCTGAGCTTGAAATGCCGACATAAATGTCTGTGCATGTGTTGAAATCAGCAGTAAAATGATCACCCACGCTGTGAAATCTTTGCTGAAGCTGGAGAAAGCAAAACTGGGACTTTGCTGCACAGCCGAGGGCAAATTGTCTAATCCACAGGGACTAGAAAACACAAAATAGCGGCAAAAGTTAACAGCAGCTTATTGCCTTAACTGTTTCATCCTATTTTTTGTTTTTTTTTGCTATGAATGGGGTCCCTCAGTCTTGTTATTGCCATTATCACCCCTGGTTGTGGTGTTTTGAGTACTTGGATCTCGGGATGCACATCACAGTAAATAATTTTCCAAATCCACAGTCCTGCTGAGGGTGTGGATTTGGGTTTGGCAGAATCAATTTCAATATTTAAATTTCAGCGCTGAGCACTGTGCATGTTTGCAGCATCATGGCAGAAAACCCTGACAAGGAGATTACCACAAGGCTACTCACAATTTAATGAGCAGTGTTTGGAATATATTTGGGTTTCCCTCAGTAAAAAGCAAGACTCTGATCTTTTCTCCTACAAATTTAAAACAAAACACAGACCCCAAATCCTTTAGGAAACTGAATGATGGAAAAACAGCATGTTGTGAATCAACTTTATGTTGAATTTCTTTGTGTTTAGAAAACTTATGGTCATTTCGTCCTGCTTTTGTGTGTCAATATTACGTAAAAATGTATCCTCATTATTCGGATTTCAGTTGATTATGACTCATCTCATTCAATTTGTCGTTGTTAGCCAGCCATAATTGATGCATTTTATCAAATAGGTCAGCTCTCATTTATTGTGAAGAGGGAGCGGCGTAGTGTGTTTATCTATGAAGCATTACTACAAAAGCACTATGTCACATTTCTGTCAAGTGTTGTGTTTTTCCCAGAATCGACTACAGAACAGATTCTCTGCAGCTGATGTGGATTCTGTGTCTTGCTTAAGGACACTTCAGCAGGGCAGAGGGTTATAAACACTCAGATTGAAGGGCGGGCCCACGACTCACTACTCACCTTACGTCCCTTCAGAGACAACAGCAGTGGGCCAGCTGTTATACAAACAGGGATAATGCTGTTGGTGTTATTCTGCTGTTCATTCAAATGCTAAAAAAAGTGATAAAAAATTGTTATGTGTACAGGACTGGAAGGGAAAAAACTAAATCTGGATCTGTGGAGTTTTACTGGATTGATAGAAGCAGTGAATGACCCTGTTATTTGTTGTGTGAAGCGCTAAAGGGCTGTTAAAAATGGAGAGATGATAGTGGTGGCAAAAGGGTATGTTGATGCAGGTACAGTAATCAGTGCAACATATTTAGAGTTTTATGACTCACAGAGCCCACTGCAAATAAAAAGTTGATAATATCTGGCCAGTGTTTTTTCTACCCTGTCTTCATCTTCAAGTAAACCACTGAGGGGAAATTTTTCTGTTAAATTAAATACTGCCTTAAAAGGTAGCATTTGAGACCATTCAGTGATCTGCCACTGTTCTTTAATTGGGTATAATTGCGGCAGATGGTTGCAACTGGCAACCGCCCGAAGCAGGTGAAGTTCGCTACCAAGGAATGGAATATTTTCCATTTTAAATTACTTATGTAGGCCAACCAACCGCAAGCATTAAAGCAATATTACTGAAGGATGGTATACATTACAAAAAAAAAAGTGCCACATGGATTGGTTGACAGCAGTGGTGTATGGATTTGAAATATTACCAGCATATTAATTGGTCAGTATTGAAGAGAATGCATGTACAGTTGGATTATCTTCCAAAGTCTTGGAGTCAGTTACTTTTCATAAAGCATAATCTGCTATGCAAGAACCAAGTATTGTCAAATAGAGAAATATGATTGATTGTTAATATAATTGATGGTAAGATTTCGTAGTCCACCTCATAATCCTTATAAATTGTGTATGGACAGGGTGAAGCCACTTTCAGCTTAGGATTTTAGGAAGCTGTGATAAGTGCATGAGTATTGAAAGCCATAAATCCCTCATTCTCAGAGAGTCGACGGCTTCTCTTTGATAAAAACAGATCACCGGTAGTACCCGGGAGTCCTTAACCCCCGTCTGCAGCTTCCTCCCTCCCGTCTCCCTGCCTCTGCCCCACTGTGTATTTTCCATTGCAGACGGCTTCATCTTGCCAAGTGTTGTTGAATTTTAACCAGACACTATGTTGGTGTGATTTATGGCCGTGCTGTCGAGGTCAGGCCGCTGCCTTCCTCCTACACAGCTGATCAGCCCCGTGGTGAGATCAGTTTCCCAGCTTAGTTACAGTTGTGGCCTGCGAGTGTCTGGCTGTGTCCTTGTCTGCGTTTGTGTCCGTGTCTCTTTGAGTGTGTGTGTGTACGGCGGATGCTAAGCCGCTATTCATTTATTCCTCCACTGCTCTGAAGAATGACAGCGATCAGGTGGTTAGATGGACCATCATGCCATGGAAAACCTTTGGATGAAGTCCATTAGTGAAACCACGACTTGCCTCCCGTCAGCTGGCTGCCGCGCTCCAGCCTCTCCAGGGAATACTGTATACAAGTCACCTGTTTTTTGAAGGCTGAACGTTTTTTGAGTTCTTTTGAGGAAAGCTGTTTTGTTCTCGCGCTACCTTAGATGATAAAATGAAGTAGACATAATTGGAAGGTCCTGAAAACATCAGTACGAAACCTTTGTGGATGTCTTAGGGGAAATCTTGGTAAGTGAACATAGCCTTCTAAAAATCTCAAACCTGCTCTCAGATGTTTATATTATATAATATAGGGCTCGGACGATATCCTTATCCCCAATTTGATACTATCACGATACTTGCAGATTTGATATGTATTGCGATTATTAAGTATCGCAAATCTACAAGTTTTGCGATTCGATATTACGATTTATTGCGATTTTAGACTAGACCATGGGGAAAAGTTGAATCCTACACTTCTAGATACTGTACATCATGAGTCATATTTCCAAAACAAGGCACGTCACATGTCAGTCAGGCTTGTTGAGTTTTATATCGGCAGCATCATTGCTATACTGCATATAAAAGTGGTAAACAAAACGTCCATTTACAATAGAAGGAATTAAAAAATCTACTTTTTGAGTTAAACTTGCTGCATTTAGCTGTTACTGCTCATCAATACATTATCATGATATTTGGGTGCCGATTTGTTTAAAAAAAAAATTCACAATACTTAAGTCAATTTATTTTTTCCCCCCTCCCCAAGTGTGCATGCAGTTGGATGTGTGTTGATGTGTTTTATGGTCTAAGCCGGTGGAGTCGAGGTCCACATAAAGAAGTTTGAACAAGTCAAGGCTCAGATGTGTATTGATGCCATATGCAGCGATCTTATTGAAGAGGTTGCATGGTTGGTATATCTATTGTAAAATAAGTTAATGCTTGATGTATGGCTGCTCTTTATTGTACTTGGTCCGAAAAATAGAGCAATTTGTAGAGGTGCATTGACATACAGTACAGTTTCAGAGAATCTTTACCTCTGTTTTCTAGCTTTTGCCAAACTGAGGGCTAGACACGAGAAGCTGATGGCATCATGTCAGGGTGTGAATAATTCAACTAAAGTATGTGAGGAGAGGGAGAAAAACATGACGTTCGTAGCACATTAGGCCTGTTAACTTAGTTGGACCAACCCAACATTAGCTGGCAGAGACCTAGAAACAGTAAATAAAGAGGGATAGGAAGCGAACATGCCTGTCCCTTGCTCAGTGTCTGCTGCAAACAGAAAGTCATTGTTGTACACAGACCATGGAGTTCACTTGCTAATGGCTGGTGTGATAGCCTTTTCTGTGTTTTCATTTTTTCCCATAATAGTGAGCTAGTTGTAGTTTCAAGAGAATAAAAAAATATCCAAGAGTTGGCCTCTCTGCTGAGAAGCACTTTGACACTCCAGTGTTGCTGTAGGTCCCAAATGTATGTTCTTTTGCAGTATTTTGTGTCTTTAATGTGTGTGTAGCATGTAGTTAAGCAAACAAATATAATTCTAAGTTAAAGAATTAAACAAATTCATCATGTTTCTGCAGGTCCTGTCTAATGACATTGCGTAAAAGTGGACATATTTGCGCTCTCCAGGCACGTCAGCGTTTTTGACGAAGGTTCATTTGTCCCGAGCTGCAGCACTTTCACAATGGAAAGGGAAGGTGTTTGTCTGTCAGCTGAGTCCTGAGGGATGATCTATTGATCGTAACCACAGAGAATATTTGTCTATGCAAATAGGCGCCTCCAAACATGCCCTGTTCACAGGCAGTGTAAAGGCAGAGCTGTGGCATGTTTGTCTTGGATGAAAGATGCAAACTGACTTCTTAACCCCTTCAGGATGCCGATTATTCTGTCATTCTGTCCACGCCTACATTAAAAGAATCGGTAAATAACAATAATAGCAATGATAATCTGAATTTGCGAAGCTCAATGTCAGTACTGTCTTGTTGGTTCTATGGATTTCCTTTATCTCTCGGGAAGAAGAGAGTATGTGGGCGGAATAAAGTCAAGCTGAATAATTCTGGTCATGACAGCTTCTATACACAAAGCCTGGCATCTCTGTACCAGTGCCAAACGTAGACTTTGCGTGAAAAAGTTTTTACCGCAAATTCTAAAAATAACAAGTCTATATTTCAGTGTTTACCTTTCGGTTTGCAGATATGTTTCACCTTGTGCAATGACGGTTAGTCATGTTCTCTGGAACTCACTTCATTACAGGTAGCCATTCAAGGGAATTTCATGCTTTGCAGAGTTGCACACGTCATATAACAAGACGGCATGACAGTGTTTCTCAATCTCTGTTGATGAAGGTGCACGTTGTCTCAAAACTATTTCTGTTTATATTCAAGCAAATGCATACATAACACATGGAATGTGCTGTCTCTGCAACATTATGATAAAATATATTTATGTGTCTATGCATGATGTGTAAATTTTAAGGTGATGTAAAGTAAATTGTTTCATTTCTCCTCTAATAGTATGTTATCTGATGCATTTTATCAACTTAATGTCCCAATGTCACATAGATAAGGCTGGAGTTAAGTTGAATATTGGCTACTCAGGCCACACACAGGTTGTGTTAGCCCGCGTATGGAAAAGGGAAGTGACTCGGTCTGTGTGTTATTACAGCCTTGTCAATCCCCTGCATTGGAAATTGCAACCATCTCCTCCCGAGGGCTGCTCTGGCTTTGTTCTAATTACACATTTCTCTTCAGCAAGACACTACAGCCGTACATGATGATTACAGAGCTGTGTAAACACACATTCAACACTGCGGTCTGTGCATGTAGACAATTAAAGGGCTAATGCAGATTGCGCCGTTCTTTCATTGGCACTAAGTGTTGATGTTGATTGCACACAGGCTTGATGTGTTTATAGCCGGTGCGCTGTATAAAAAACGTCTCTCGTTCATAGCTTTTAATAACTAAAATGGAAGGATAAATTAAAGGCGACAGGCATTGTTAGTTTAGATTGCTGCAGGTTTTTTTTTCCATCAATACGTAGATCAAATCTGGCAACCACATGAGATAGTCAGGGAAAACTGAAGTAGGGTCCTAAACTAGACTGGAATCATTCATGTGAAATTCAGTTGAGTTCAGTTGTTTATGAATTTATTTTTCTAATTTTATTTTATTTATTGTCTCTTTTGATCTTCATTTATTAGGCGCCTAATCAAAGATCATCAATATTTGAAAATTAAAAGTGTATCTTAAGAACTTCAGAGTAGTTTTAGTCTTATTAGGTGAGCAGCAAAGCAAAAGACAGGTAGCCGACTGTTCCAATTTGGATTTTTCCCCTGTTCAATTGTTTTTCCTTCCATATATAAATAAGCGCCATGAGCAATCAAAACTGAATTCAGTGCAAAACACAGGAAACATATTTGATCAGAAACAAATGTATTCCAGTAAAAAACCCCTGTGTCATGGAGCGTGTGGTTAGCTTCAGTCCAGTCTGTCCAGGCTGTGAAAAGTTCCTGGCGCGGCCTCATCCGGATCCATCTGCGCTCATTTTCTACAGACTGCCCTTGAATCAGAAGACCCGGGTCCAGGCCCTGTGTTGGCAAACCCGGAGTGTCCTTGAGGAAGTCAGCGAGTCTCTGTCAGCTCCAGGGCGCTGTTCTGTAACTGACCTTCTGCTTTGACCTCCCTAAACGGGGGCGAGCGAAGAGGATGTGAAATATCCTACTATCATTATTATTAGTAGAGACAAGGCTGGTTACAAAAGAAATGCAAGGGGGCGGTCGAATCCTGTTTGTTGCTTTTGATTACGTAAAATTTTGCGAGAACTAAGTTTCATGCTGCTGTAATTTATTTTGAATTGCACTCTTTAATTCTGCTTTATTTATTAGTTTCATTACAATGTGCGTTCATAGTCCTGCTGACCACCAGCTTTTCAGACAGGGTATGTTGAAGAGAAACTGACCATTAACGACGAGATTTTCTCTGCTACGCCCACAGACATTTTCACTTCTCCAAACAATACTCGATGCAAAAGGAGCCTTTGTAACTTTTAACGAGGCACTGGGGGCAGATTATCCATTTCCAGGTTCCCCAGTTGGCAAGCAGGAAAATGCGGCAGTCTGCATGGATACATTGCGCTGACCTGAATGTGTCTGACCTGGTTATTGAGACTTGGCGAGCAGCCTCTCTCCTCCTCTCGCTCCCTCTGTCACACATGCATGCACAAACACACGCAGACACACCAGCGACTGCATTGGATACACGGAAGGGGTGTCTCACTCTGCTGGAGAGGTGTCACCGTGGAAACGAGGAGCTCACGGCGAGACGGGTTTCAGGCTTTGTCCCAGAGACCCTTAAGCGACGAGCTGACAGCCTCAAAATCCAGCGTTTAACTCATTTAGAAAAAAATAATTTTAGAGGATGGTGTGGTGTTCCTTCGATTACGATGCAAAATGCGCGAGAAAGATGTATTTTTATGTTTTGTGGGTTTTCATTTTCTGCCCATTTCTCTGCTTTTCCATTCTTGGCCATGTGTGGGAGTAGCCTAGATCATGAGCAGATAGCCCTGCGGGTCCTCTGGAGCTCTGTGAGGGTCTTCCACTCGCTGTGTACTCAGATCAGCCTTCTTGGTCCAAGCTGTTTCGCGTGCTCGTTCAAAACACATCATAGCAGCCCACTCTGTCTGATGATGCTGTGATCAGGGTCCCTGAAAGCTTGAGGTTCTCCTTTCTCCATCAAACGCCCTTTAACACATGACTATAGAGTAGTTTGTCAGAATAGAGAAGTGTGCTGGATCTTACAAAACACAGATTTCTTAAAGATGTACAGAAACACAGTTGTTACATAGAAACTGTGAGGTCATTATTCAGCGTATCCCCCGCCCCTTTTCCCACAGTGGTATTTCTAAGTGGCACAATCTTAGACCACTGTGATGAAGCAGACTTCACTTCATAACCTCAGTGGTTATTATGACCTTGCTGATGAAAGTTGATGTCACTGTTTGGGTCTCCTGGGTGCAGAACAGAGTTGATCCCAGGGGCTCGTGTTGAACTTAATCTCATATTTAATTAAGAACTTCCTGGCAGAAGGGACGTTTGAGCATGCTCCTATTTATAACCAACACTGCTCTCTTCCTTTATTGTCTTTATTTTATTTTATCACATACATAAAAAAAGAACACGTGATAGAAACACAGGTCTGTGTGAGGGTGTGGTAGAAACCTCTGTGGGCTCATTTAAAAGCCACATCCAGTAGACTTACAAAATGTAGATACCAACAACAAAATCATCAATGCATTTTCAATATTTACACTCAAAAAATTGCACATAAAGCAAGACTGCAGATCAAAATGCAAAGAGACAGATGCATCACAGCTCTAATATGAGCAACCATTACTAAGAATGTTCATTATTGTTCCAAATCAAGAGATTTTGACATCAGGGTATTTTTAAGTCTCTTTTTGAACAAAAACAAAGGCAGAGAGGAATCCATTAAATGTACATTTTCATTCCAAAAAATATCTCCATGATATTTGATAGAAAACCTGTCATGGGATGTTTCATGCAGAGGAAGATGAAGATTCTCAGCTTCTCTAGCTGGGTAATTATAAAATTGAGAATAATTAGCAAAATAATATCTAAAACTACAAGGTAAATTATATCTCACTTTATAGACAAAAATTCAGATTTGCAGAATGTTAATGTCTTTTTTAAAGGTGACGTGAAAACGTGATGAAAGTGTGGCAAGATACAAAGTTTACCAAGCTGCCAGTGAAGTATACAGGCAGCACTACTTCCATGCAGGGCATGTAGACATGGACTCGCTGTGGGAGAGACCACACCTGTTTGTTCCTATTCACCTGCAGCTAGTTTCAGTACGAGCAATAAAAAAAAAAAATAAACCTTAATGTTTTTCTGTTCTCCATTCGCCAACAGCTCTGCACGGTCAAAATCAATTACATTACATAACCGGTGCATATGTAAACATAGCAGCGGCGTACTGCATGGATGAAAGGATTAGTTTGAATTGACGGGCTTTTATTTTGTTCTGTTAACAAATGGGATCTTAAATGGGGTGCAGTAATGGTCATCAAAATGTGAATGAGGCCATTTTAATGCACATCTTTCTCTCTCACATATAATTGGATTGAATTATGACTAGATCCTCTCTTGCAACCACTGGCAAAACGAGTAGCAATAAAAGGAAACAGCACTATATTGAATTGCATCAACATGCATTAAATCATATATTGCATATTGGGCTGACTCAAATCATATTGAATTTTTGGCTGAATTGATGCTGTATGCAGTATGTTTATCATTTAATGTTCATCACAGCTTTTGTGTTCTTTGAACTCATAATTCACTTACAGGAAATCCAACATATTCTAACACATTTATCTCATGCATAGACATTGAATTTTCAATTTTCTACATATTATGACAGGCACTTCTGATCAGCCACCAACCAAACAATCTAGAATGAAAATTGACCGAGATTATTGCCGAAATTGGTCAAGATCTAACCGTCAGAGTTGTCTCAGTGGCAGCTGTGCAGGTACATGGAAATCATAACCGGTCAGAAACAGACCTGCCGACGACAAATTTGTTTTTTGGTTTTCAGAAATAGATGGATTTGCTGCGGGTAGGACATTAAGAGAAAGAGATACCAAGCCCTGAGGAGAGAGAGAGAGTGGGAGAGTGGTTGGAGGAAAAGGGCATGCATGTGGACAGAGGACAGGAGGGAGAGAGAGGGGAATGATGAGCAGGAAGGGGAAAGAGTGCTGTGCTAAATAAGGCAACTGGCTCATAATTGATAAGGCAGCAGTGCACTCTTTCAAGGAAGGAGGTCAGATATCTTCGGCTAATGGCAGGGTACCCCATGCTAATGAACATATGCTCCTCTGACTACAAGCATTTCCCCAATAACACATGGAATACCAAGCAGATGAAAATAGCCCATTACATGGCCTGTACAAGCACTGGGCTTCTCTGCACCGCGGCTCAGACATTAACTTAGTATTTTGACTTAGATTATCACCTGCAGCTGTAATTGAATAATTTAAGTGACTGTTGCTATTTTATTCTATTAGACCAGCCTGGTTATATTAGGTACAATAGACATTTGCAGGAAGCCGCTCTTACAGATTTCAGACATTCAGAACTCAAAATAGGACCTTTTTTTTTTCTCTCTACATGTTTATTATGAGAGCGAAATTGCAGATCAGCACAGATTGACAGCTGGAGTGTCTCACACGTCTGACAGCAGACGAAGGCATGTTGCTGTTCCTCTCAGCAGAATTGTCGTCACAGTCTTCACGCATAGGAAGTGGCTTTCTTAAGCACACGTAGACAGACGGCTGTGGTCGCAGTTCTGACGGGGAAGCTCAGCATGTTGACCTGCAAATGGAACATTTGTTCTCCAAGAGCAAGACGGGGCACACAGATGTTCAATTAATTATCTCCGTCCCGTGGGATTATCATTCGGACAGGTGATGCGCATATTATGTGGTGCCTTTGCATAATATTCTTGCACAGATTCCACCCCCAGTGTAGTTTGCAACTTTCTGGACTGCTGGGTTTGTGCAAAGTCTTCAAAGTTTAGAAAATGCTTAATTTTAACCATTAGGTTTTCAAGGTTATGGAATATGCTTGAATTTGAATATACTCCTTGAAAAATCCTTAATTAGCAACATAATCTGGTGTTTCATCTACACAATCACTCACTATTTGAAACAATACTGTTCTCTAGAAATTAGCAAGCCTTAGTCATAATCAAAACTACAATAAAGGTTAATATGAACAGCTGGTAAAAAATAAAAAGTGACTATATACATTGATTGCTGTGAGTATAAATGAGTTCTGTAAACTTTATTTTTCGTTTGACTTGCATTTTTGATGATAAATTTAGATGATAAAGATTTTGAGAGTCTGGAAATTTTGGTTTAAGTACCTTGAAAGTGCTTGAAAAGGGCTTGAATTTTAGTTCTGGGAGGCTGTAGAAACTCTGGGACTGCGTCTTGATGTGCAATAACCAGTTTGTTTGGCCACACAAACACTATGGGTTGAAGGAATAAAGTAAAAGAGATAACAAATATGTATTTTAAATTGTATTCTTTCACCGAGCAAGTCTTGTTAATATCTTGGCACAGACAGCTGAAATGATTTTGTCCTACACCTTTCCACATGCGATTGCCGTCACTGTATCAAAACAACCTGTAGTGACAACCAGGACTTTCTGATGAGCACACCTGGAGGTCACTGTGAAAATTCAAGAGCACGCTGGACTGTGAGTCAATATGTGGCACTATCCCTCACAGGACATAAGGCTGAATTCTGCTGTCAAATGACTGAACAAATGATGTACATCAAATTTTAACAGTTACTAATGTCCTCTAGAGCTCTGCAGAACATCGGGGAGTTCTTTCTGGGTCATAACTGAATGACCAAGAATTGAACTGCCACATTTTCCTCGTATTGACATTGCAAAATTCAGAGTGAGCTGCACGGTGCAAATGGTTATTACCTTGCACTAAAGGCCAGTAAATGACCATGCACATTAATCACCTTGGAGCGTATTGCACAGGACACAACCTTCGGAGGTCGGCCGGCTTCTTCCACGTCCCCCCGTGCTTCTCGAGGGGATCCGTGACATCTCCATAACCTCGGAGTTTTGATGGGCCCGAGCGAATGAAGTGAAAATAAGACTACATTCATTTGCCTCGGGGCCACGCGTGTCTAAAGAAATAACGTGGGAATTATTCATCAGAGTAATTATGATAGTCATCTCAGAGGGAATTGAAATGAAGACACTCTAGGTTCAGAGCTTTGAAATCCTCAGCGCTGCGAGCCTTTGAGCATGCAAGGAGAGAGAGAATAAAAAACTCTCCTGCCATATAACTTAAACGGGTCTCGATGAGAAGAAATCGTCAAAGGCCAGATTTCTTTGGAAACCGTTGCACTTCAAAATAATATTCAAAAGATCACACCGATTCAGAAACGCATCGGTCTGATTTGCATTGTTGTCACTCTGTCACCTTGGGGCTTAATGGGATCCAGCATAAGCTCTGCAAAGAAAAGATGGAGAAATATTTGCACATCACCAAGCAACGGTGCTGCAACTCTTTGGCAGCAGATTTTAGCACACAGTGTTTGTATGCTTCCTACATTAATACATCCGGTATTACAAGGATTTTCATTAAGCGCTCAACACAATATTATCTGTCCAATATGTAAATACAGTGAACGCCTTTATAAATTGTTAAAGTATAATAACAAGGACCACTGCACAAAGGAAAACAATTGCTTAGGCCTAAATGACGTTAAAGGAGCTTTTATTTTGTAGCACCCCAGCAGTTTTACCCAAGCACAAATGTGTATGAGATTCATTATTCTTGCTCTGCGAAGATGGACAATGTTATTCCTGCTGAATTTTCTAAGAGATAAACTGAAAAGTGTTACAGAAACGCAAAGGAATGTGCGTGGGCTGCGTTTTACATCTAAATGTACAAGTTAGTGTAATTCTGCATCTCCCAGTGAATTAAGTCTTTCAGAGGCCGTCCGACTCCGAGTAGGAAGTTGGGAAGATGCTGGTAAAAGGCACATTGTCTTTGTCACAGATCGGATTACTCACCCGCATTTCACCATGAATTCAAAGAAAACAATCCAGGTTTTGTTTTCCGCAGTCACGTAAGACCATTGAGAATCAAGGACACTGGTGAGAACCAAAACGACGAAGCAGAGAGAGAGAGAAAAAAAACTGGAACTTCAGGTGCCACCCAGCCGCAAATCCCCCACCACAGACCGGGCCGGTGTTGTCTTTCTCCCTATTGAAGCTGCAATTCAGCCATTTTTTTTCCAGTTACCTTGTTTTGTATGCATAGATCGATACCTGTGTGTGTGTGTGGTCAACAGCTCTCGCTTTTGAAAAAAAGCCTGTGTGAAGAGGGGGAATAATCATAAAATGAGGAGGAAGGGACTTAGTGAGCGGTGTGTGTGTGTGTGTTTGGCTGTGCTTTGGAATTGAGAGCGGCTGGCTTCAGTCTGGTCGCCGTGATCCGGGTGTCTCAGTCAATAATTGAGCTGTGGGCCTCTAACTCAATATCCCACTGCATTATTGAGGAGTGGCAGTTCCCCTGTTGTGCCAGCTGGAGCGGAGTGCGATGTTGTCAGCAAGGCGTCCAGAGGTAATACACACCGCCGCGACCACGTTTTCTACTGCTCTTTAAACGAGAGACGCCCGCACCGTTTCAGCCGGTCCTCTGATAACATACAAAAAGTTTACATAAAATACATGATTCATTTAAAAAATGCTTTTGGGCTATAACAGCGAATCAGGGACAATGGCACACTATATAAGTGACATGGAATATTCCAATAGGGTCATAAAAATATTTTTTGGCAGTCTAGCCCTCCTCAGCATGACCCATTTGAGAGTGTTTCCCTCCTTGGAATATTAAGTTTTCTTAGGATTCAGCGCCCTTTGAGATATTATAATGAACTGGAACTGAGCTCGCCTGGACTGTTACATTCCTCTTCCCATCATGTCTGACATCCAGCCTGTATACTGGCCACTGCAAAAATGCCTTAAATCTCCATAATGTATGTGTTTAATGATAATCTAAAGACATAGTATGGAAAAAAGTCCGTTTTTGGGTTTGTCTCCCCATTGTGTTTTTTCGCCCTATTGTAAAATTGTTTGCATGGAAGCTGAATTCCAAAAATTTCGCAACTTTTTAAAGTAGGGGACGCTGTAAATAGAAACCCAACAAAAATACGGTACTTTGTTCAAGAATCTGAAATGGCACACTACAGCGATATCTATAATTAAGCATTTTATTTTGGTGTATTCTCCATCTGCAGTATGTTGGAATGTAGTTTATTTGTAGTCCACATGAAAGTTTTTTGTCCAGGAGTCCAGAACTCAGTGAATATACGTTAAAGGATCTCGTCGATGAATGAAACTTGTGCCAAATTCTTGTGGGCTGAACGCACAGAAACACCTCCCTGTTGACAAAATCCATGTGGCGCATAACGCTGCTTGTTACACCCATGAGCGTGGTGTATTGTTCTCAGTCCAGTCTGTGTTTGTGTGTGTGTGTAGCATAACTCAAACAGTTTTGATTCAATTTGTACCAAACTTGGTGGAGGTGTTAAGGGTCCGGGAAGGGAGAACTGATTTGATTTTGAGAAGAATCGGTCAAAGGTCAGGGTCACAGGGTGAGGTCAAAGATTCAGCTCAATGCTAGTACATAGAGGAATATTTATAAAAGCCAAAAGGGAGTTATGCATATGGTTACTATTGATCACTAATATAAAGTCATATATGACCTTTCTATTGGCCATGTGACCTTTAATCTTCAATGATCTTGAAAGGTTGAGCTGATGGAAACATTTTGCACTCATTTATTTCACCGTCATTTGGCATTTCACTGTCAAACATGCAGTGCACAAGTGCTGTACTCTTTGAGGGCCCCTTCTAGTATTTAAGTTGTTCGTTTTAATCTATTTAAAAAAAAACCTCAGTAGCAGCATCTGTATTTTCCAAGGCCGTCGCCATTTTTCTTGTTCTGGTCTGACTGTGGCACAGCTGTCATCGTTTGTCCCGCATAACAAATCAGCTCAATCGGATTTCCAGCTGAGAAGAAGAAGAAGAAGAAGAGAAGAAGGCAACACCAGATAGATCTGTGAAATTTTGCAAAAATGGGCGGGCGATTCAGGGGTCTGGATCCAGGCTGGGGTTGTGGTCATGCTGACGTGCATGGAGGCGGGTGGGTGTAGGAGTAGGAGGGGGTTTCAAATTGTTTCAGGGCCAGCCGTTAGATGGCATCAGAGAAACCGTTTCTGCTGTCACTTCCGCCTTCGCCCTCAAAACTCTCCCGTGGTTTTGGCTCCTCGCTCCGAACCCCACTGGGCACGGCGCTGCATTGAGGAAGTGACATTTTCTTTGCTCTCACTTGCCAGGCCGGGGCAATTTAACGGCGTCCCACCGACTCCGTAGGACGCTTCTTGTTGTTCTCGTTTTTTTTTTTGTTTGTTTGCTGTAATCTCCATTATAAAATTCCAGCATCGGGCTAGCAATCCTGCAACAGCCCACTGCAGTCTGGATCAAAAGCTCCTTTCATAAGACTAGGGCTAGCCCATACTAATCACATTCTGCCATATCAACCAGATGAGTACTACTTGCTATAAATAACACAAGCTGCTTGCTACTCTCAAATGCTGCACTTGCGTTTCCGCTTAACCCATCACACACAAAAACACACACACGCATGCACGCTCAGGGGACACTCGGTGTACCTTTTTTTTTTTTTTTTTTGAATGCCGCTGCACTGAGGCTAATATTAAAAGCCCTGTGCCACCCTGTAATTTGGCTGCTGGTTTCCTATTTTCTGCACACTCATGCTTTTAAAGCATCACTTCTGTTCCCTCTGCAGGCACACACACAGCGAGATGCGTGCTGTTCGGAGGGTCTTCACAAAGCTCCACTCACTGTTTTCCTTTTGTGCTTTGAGCGGCCCAAAGACAGCCTGGCACACAAATACCCGGGCTTTGGAATCGCAGAGAGAGAGAGAGACACACACACACACACATTACACACTGCTGTCTAATTGGTTCCCAACATATTCTGCTGGATGAACTTGAAGTAGGTCAGCGAGTCCTAGTTGGCCACGGCGGAGAGACTCAATGACTTTTGGGAAATGCGCGCACAATTCTCGAGCATGAAATGGATTGTAGTCTAATTCCCCCTTTTCCGTCGCTCTCTCTCTCTGAATTTACCTCTAATGCGACGTCTCGGGGCCCTAACCACCTCTT
>OMLF01047691.1:0-11499 GCA_900302615.1 Holocentrus rufus | reverse complement strand
CACCCATAAATAATAATAATAATAATAATAACAGCAATAATAATAATAATAATAATAATAATAATAATAATAATAATAATAATAATAATAATAATAATAATAAATGACACTCACAGGTTGCTTAACAAATTTTTCAGACTTGCTGAATGAAAATTATAAAATTTGCAATAACTCTAAACTGTTTCACAATGCCAAATTATCAAGGGTCCATTGAAATGAAAAAAAAAAAACAAAAAAAACAACAGCAACAAAAAAAATATTTCCAAAATATTTCTACCTAAGTACATTGCAGCAAGGTAACAGTACTTCAACTTGAATAGGATTTTTTTTTTTTTTTTTGTCTCTGAGTTAACTCACCTCTTCTCTCTGCCCTCTTCTCTCCTGTGTTCGGCTCTGATGTCTCTTCCCTTTAGACCTGCTGATGTCCACTGCCTCTGTCTCCACTACCTTCAGTCATATGTTGCACGCTATACATGTGCATCTATTCTCTGGCAGCTACCCAAATATCAGTATTTCAATATTCAAATACAGTGTTTTCAGATCTCTATCAGTGCCAGGAATGGCTTCATTGTTTGACAGAAAATGGTGTGAGCTTGTACGAGTGATGCAGTTAAATTTAATACAAACCAAATACATAATAAAAATTAAGCAAAGACAATGTGAACTGAACAAAATATGGCATGTACAATGTGAATATAAGAAAAATATAATCACTCATAATCTTGGTATCACTTGATAGTTTTTCCTTATTCTGAGTCAAGGGCTAAAGTTGGGGGGTGTCATTCTCATTAATGAATTCATAATGTGGACGCTGTGAATCCCTTCAAGGCTGGAGAAATGTTGGATTTTGACTGGACTTCAAAGTCAATCTCTCTGCATATTCCAGAGACAACAGAAGACAGTATTCACTCATCACTTGTCCATCTGTTGTAAAACGGGGTTTACTGGCAGTAGAAAGTGAGGACATTCTGCTGGTTTCCTCGTATCAGCACAGTGGGACAGTGGAGGCCGCAGGTCAGGGTGTCCAGCCAGGCCATGTACAGAGCACTGGGGCAGTCACTCTGCGGCACTGGCAGGCTCCTGGAAAACCACCACAGGACCATACAAGACCTGCGTCAGTATATTTTAAATATGAAAATGCTAACATGTTGTTTTGACTTGCTGCGTGACTAAAAGCATTACACTAGAATACACTTTTCCACCATCTGGTACATCTCAGAACGGCTGCTCCGCGCACACTTGCATGACCGCTAAAACAAGGAAATGCATGTTTCAATATTTGCATCTTGTCAGGACGGCAGCAAACCTCTTGTTTCCATCCTCTGACATCAATACAAAGGCCTCTATACAGGCTGCTGAATCGGTGTGTGTACACACTGTGCATGTGAGGACACACCGACCTTTCAAGGAAGTAAAAATCCGAGATGATTTTACTTGTTCCAGTACAATATCATTAAATAGCTTTCTAGAAACAAGTGGTTCTGTGTAAAAATAATGAAGATCACCTCATCTTTTTTAGATATTTGTTCAATTCTGTTAACAGTTTGAATTTATTGAAATGAATTAAATATTTTGCTTCACTGACAGTACTCACAATTCAGGAAAGTAATGACATAAGACAAGTTTAAATTACTTATTAAGGATTGAATCACAGTATTATGATGGAAACTGTCTACTCACACCAGGATGAGAGCAGCAGTTTGTGAATTCCTCCGGATGATTTCGTTCAGCCTCACTTTTCTGTCAGACTGTAAAGGGTTGAAATAATTGATCGGTGGCTCTTGGAATGAAAACCTACTTTAAATCAAAATTAGAACAAAGAGGATGAACATTTAAGGAATAACCATTCTGAGGTGTGTGTTTAAGGGTTTTAACCCCACGACATTAAGTGGGGGTAGATGCCTTTGCAGAGTTCATTAAAACCCTTAAGCCCACAAATTTGAGCGAAAATAGATTTTTTTTTTTTTGCTTGCATTGTTTTCATACAGGTCAGACAGGCTAGCAAAGGAGACCACAGTGCTGTATATTTTGTGGATTTTCAAAAATGGGTTAAATGCAGCACATATGACTCAGCTAGCTCACTGCTGGTGGTAATTTTACACCAGTGTTGATTGCTGGAAAATAATTATAACGTTTTGAAACATTTGGGATTTTAACCCTAATCTTGTCCCATAAAGGTTAATTTTGATAGGAAGGAAAAAAATACCACAATGCCACAATTGTCCCCAGAATAGCTATTCCCAGATATTCTCAATGTGAAGGCTCATGACTAGCATGTAATGTTCATCACAGGGGATGACGGCACAAGAAATCACATGCTGGATTTTTGCATGATGTACGCCACAGTGAAACAAAACGCATGCACAGAAACCTTAAGTCTGAAGGCCTCCAGCTCCTTGTCAGATATCGTTCCTGGGCTACTCTGTCTCAGTTCCTGAGCCAAGATGGCATCTTGTTGTTCATCTTTTAGCCTGAAGGGGGCAACGATGTCCTCAAATCTATTTAGGCTGCGAAGCAACAAGAAGAACAGAACATCAACGACTCAGCAGCACCTCTTGCCAGTTTTACGTTTTAAAGGCACTGGATTGTAAAAGTGTTGGCTGTCACTGTACAAGAACTGTTCTTCCTCTGTTTTCAACTTTTATCATTTGTACACTCAAAACTCAAGTTAACCTAAATAAGTGAAAATTGACAACCAATCATAATACCAATTTAATTATTCTTGGTCAGTCACGGTGTTCACTCTTTTGTGTACTTTGTTTGTACAACTTGTGAATAAATATAAACCTTTCCTGGACGTACTTTTTGGTGAGAGGGGCCTTCTCGCTGTCGGTCATCACTATAACATCATGAAAATCCAATCGAAACCTCTTCAGCAGTGAGATCATCCTAGAAAAAAAAAAAAAACATTATCAGTGTCACTATATCAAACCAAACTGTGGTATCATCAAAAGTAAAATTAGAGAAGAAAAAGTGCTGATCGTGATTTTCTTTTTCAAAAATCATTTCCATATTATTATTAGGTTATTAGGTTATGAATCATTTTTCCAAAAAGACAGTTCATCCCAAGTGATTAAAAGGGTCAAATACTTTTACAAAGAAGACATTTTTTCTTGCTACTGGAATTTTATATTTGCATATATTTTTTTTGCAGTTTCTCAAATAAATGCATGTTCAGCTAATTATGTGGATCTGCCTGTCATAAAAATAGTCCATATTGACAACAGAGGGGTCATGAGTCAGGATACATAAAAGGCAAAAAAAGAAGCGCACTCATTGCGGCCTTCCTCCATGTTGTGTTGATCTCCACTGATGAAGACCCGGACTTTGCACTGGCGCCAACGTTTCCTCCTGGTGAGCAGGTAGGGCACCAGCAGAGTCAGACCTGAGCAGAGAGGGAGAGAAACACAAAGACGGGGAGGTTGTGATGCAGCAAAATATAGCCAAGTCTCAATTACCCATTCTGCAATTAATGAATAGTATTTATTCTGCCATGGCACCAAATGGACATGCTTCTGTGTTGGTGTTAATAATGTTGCTGATTAATACTGCTATCCCCACACACACTCTTTATTTGACATGCGCAAGTGTTTGTCAGAACACTTTGTCATCAAGTGACAAAAGCTTAAAATATGACTGATCACATCACCAGTATTTGCTCACCTCCATCGTCAGCTATCCAGTAGACATCGATGGTCTTCTTCCCCTGGTCGTTTTGGAATACTGTTTTGATCTGCTCATCGGGGATGTTGTCAGGAAGGCCGTCGGCTGCGTCACCCAGAGGAGGAGAGGAGAGAA
The DNA here is from genome assembly GCA_900302615.1 of Holocentrus rufus. NCBI lineage: Eukaryota > Metazoa > Chordata > Actinopteri > Holocentriformes > Holocentridae > Holocentrus > Holocentrus rufus. The sequence continues at coordinate 7,701 of OMLF01047691.1, read as the reverse complement.
TTAATATCACTGAGAGCAAAAAGTAAATGTTTTGTTGTGTATTTATGTGCAGGTAAGCGGAAATTATGTTTACTCTGTTACCAAGGACACCTTGTGAATGAGATTTTAATCATTCAAAGTAACAATGGTAACAATTCCAGAACACATATCAACCTCTCTCTCTCTCTCTCTCTCTCTCTGAGGTGAAACAACACACCCTACTGTAAGTGGCCAAAAATATTGTGCATATACAAATCAAAACAAATACATAACAATGGCTCCTATGGTCTGGTTAACACGATAAACTAAGGCATATTTCCATTGGGGTCTCTTGTTTTCATGCATGCCTACTGCTGAAAGTGACGTTTAGCTGAGGTGAATAATAATGAATTATAACATGAAAGCTAGACAGCTGCAAAAGATTTGTGGTCCACTCACTGGACATACATGAAACCGAAATATACAGTATCTGCAAAATCACGCTTATCGGAGTGACATGCACTATTATTGACCATAGGGCTGATTATAACTTAGTGTGACCAGTGGTTTGCTTTCACCAGGAAGCAAGATTTTGTCAGAGGAACTAATTTCATGATTAACATCTGGGTCTGTATTTGTCATGAAACACACACAGCTGCTTATGTGAAGGCACTGTAGCAGCATCTAGCGCACTTCAGTCAGTACTCACTCAACGTGTGTTTGTGTGTGTGTGTGTGTGTGTGTGTGTATGTGTGTCAGTGCTCACCCGAGCTTCTCTCAGGAGAGTGATGGTCGTTATTTTCAACAGGATCATCAGGCTCGAAGCCCTGGTTCACTGGAGGACAGAGTGCACATCTTTCATAAATCCACAATGGACACTTTATCTTGTCAGTAAATAAGGAGTGGAGAGGCATCACACCAATTTGATTATTTCCATTTGGTGGAATGTTTATAATGGCTTGTATGTTGTTTTAAGTGTGATGGTGTACAATAGAAACCTCATGCAAAATTCAAATAAATATTCAAAAGAACAATCTCTAACCTTCACAGTCAAACTGGTCGGAGATATCCAGTCCATCCATCATCCTCAAGATACACAAACAGTAATTGGAGTCAAATGTGTCGCTAGAGAGAGGAAGAAGAGGAGAAATGTAGAAGAGAAGCGAACAAAAAATATTGCTTTAAAGGGAAGGTTTTAGAGAATTGCAAATCAATATGCCAAAGTGCATATAAGACCTTATATAAGACAGCATTTTCATCGATAAAATTTCTGCAAATATCTGAATTGGTAGAAAGAAAATACTTTAAAGTCTTTTTTTATAGTCTGGCAGCAATTCACTTTTTAATTATGAAAAGAGTCATGAAAGGTGTCATCATGCCCATGGTTTATTGAAATTCCTCACACTATGGAGGACCTTCGAATATAAACAAAAAATGGAAAATTTTCAGGGGTTTGCACTAACTTTCAATTTAGTTTTGATTTAGAAATATATATCCAAAACAAAACAGGAGAAAGAGCATTAACTATTCTGTAACATTTAGCGACCTCTACTGGCAACAAGTAGATATTACAGCAATGGTTATGGATTTTCTCATGGGGCAGCACTAAGTTGTACTATACACAACATTGTACTGTTACTATACTTACTATATTGTGCTGATATAGTCTTCCAGGCTCTCAGGGGGGCTTTCCCTCCAGTTTGTTTTGAAGCCCAGGACCAGAGTGTTGGGCTTCAGCTTGCCGAGACCAGAAGCCTTGAAGAAATACCCAATACGAATAATAATTTTACAGGTACAAATTGTACAAGTTGCATAATTACATAAAAGTTTTAATACAAGTTAATGATACATAGGTAGCCTCAGGTCCTATGAGGTGAGATATGTTTTATTTTTTATTAGGAGAAATGCTAAATTAATAAATGACATACACTGGGGAATGGAAGAGGATGAAAGTGAATAAAGTGGCTGAAACAGCAAAAAAACTATGTATTAAAGTTATCTATGGGTATATGTGAGGGAAATTATTCAGACATTTTAACTTTGAGAATTTTTTTAATATTGAGAAAGAATAACTTAACCCTACTTTTTCTTCACAGTTTGCCAGCAGAAGTAATTTGTGTAAAGACAGCTGTAGCAGCGATATCAATGATAAAATTCTCAAAAAACTTCTCAAAAAGATGTCCAACATACAGTACCTGCAGCAAATGTCGTGCTCCAACTCTGAGGTTGTCTGCGCTAAAAGGAGTATAAAACGAGCGCACCTTCCTCTTGTTCAACCATTTCACCAAACAATCGGTTGCATTTTGGGGCCGAGTTTGCCTATCCTGCTCCTAAATGGGACAGAGATGGTTGTAGATGGTACAGGAATATGCTTATAGAACTAAACAGATTGTATTGTGTAGATATGGTCCCGATCAGGAGTTTTAATGGAGGCAATTTGGATGCAGCAATGCAGTAAACACGCATGTGACAATATACTAATATGTTTTAATTTTTCATTTTTCATTCTCATTTTTAGAACTCATCACATCAGTTTGTAGCCATCATTTTACCAACCATGAGTATGTCTCCGCAGATCATGAGGCTTATGTGCTTTGTGAAGGAGCCAGCAAAATCAACCAGGGCCGGCCGCTGGTTTGGGGGCCCAGTCAGGACCAGGCACTGAGGTCTGGTCAAAACAAAACGAAAAAAAAAAGTATTCACATGTTGAGAAACTCACAACTGGGTGGATGAAAATATTGAGCTCCAATGCCAGGCAACCCAATGAAAAACTGCTATTGACTGATCTTTGATGCCACACAGAGTAGGACAGGTGGTGACGTCACCTTAAGTTACTTGGTTGCTCACCTAAAGTTCTTGACATGATCCTCCACTCCAGAGAGAGAGACGGAGTACGACAGAGCCATGTTGTATGTACCAGCCTGGACTGATGTGCCCCAGTTTACCTCTATGGAGTCCAATAAACACACACACACACAAATTAATGACTGCATTACGGGGACCTGCTTTTTGGTCCTCATAAAGTAGGCGAGTCCCCACAACATCAGTGTCAACATCAGACTGAGGTCCCCACAATGTGACAAATACATAGTACACATACATATACACACACTCGCAAGCAGGGAGAGTAAAGCAGAAAAGAAAAAACTGAGACCACAGAGAATGCCTTACAACGACAATGCCTTACAGCAATACCTTTCCTTTCTTTCACATTAGCCTATTTAGATGCATTATGATGATTTTCAGGAGTACTTTGGTGCTGACTCACTTGGCTTGTTGTATGCGACATATCCAAGCAGGAAGAAGATGATACAGAAAGTGATGAGAGCAGCCCACCATTTCAACAGGAACATCAGTACAACCGAGATCACAGCTCCAAACAAAGCTGTCCATTTGTTATAGTAGTGAAATGAAGGCCTCCAACCTAGAAGAGACAACCATGAACAATAAAGGACTGCCAGATGACACTAGCTGATGACCTCCTGGGCATCAGTGACTGTTAACAGCCAAGTGCATTACTAATTTTATGACTAAACACACCTGTCTCATCAGCAGGGGCGTTCCCCAAATTTCTGGGGCCCATGCAAAAGCCACCCCCACCACATCAATTTTTATTCATGTTTATCTTTAAAAAGTCACATGTGGCCATGTTAGTTGAAGCTATGTTGCTAATGTGCACAACAGCTTATCGATCTAATGAATTGCCTTGCTTGATGCAGAAATCATTCTATATGATTTAAGCAAAATTATTGTACTTGTTAAATTCACTTCAGCAGCTATAAATAAATCATGTATGCTAAAAAAAAAAAAATCTGGTTTCTGTGAATCCCCCAGGTTATGTATTCAAGCTTTCAGAAACCACATCCTGATCTGAATCAACTAATCACTCAGGGCCGCTAGCTATGTAGCAATAAATCATGGTTGCTCTCTTCAAGCATGTTTTTTTTTTTTTTTTTGCTGGGAACTGGTGTCAGCTGTCATATTGTGTCAGTTGCCATATTGTCCGGTCAAGTAACTGCCACTGTTTTGTTTACTGAGTTGCATATTCGCCAACACAACTTGCAGAAGACTGTGTTATCCATTCATCCATTATCTGGTGCTTTTCTGGGAGCAGGTTGCAGGTTGTAACAGGATGAGTGTATTTGCATGTAGTGTGGCGTGTGAGCAGGTAATTATAACTTGCCGGGGGAGTTTGTGATGGAAGCGTGAAAACAGCTGAAGTTGATGAGGGCGTAGGAACAGAGGAAGAAGTTGGAGATCAAGGCAGCAATGGTGTTCAGATTACCTATAAAAATAAAGGAGAGACAAGCCGAAAATACAAAAAAAAAAAACATCAATAAAGTTCGGTACTCCTTATTCACAAAATTTAATGGAATTTAACGGAAATGAAAATACCTCATTTCACTCAACTATATTTGTTCAGTCTGTCACTAAAACAATTATTCCAATAGACCTTTTTCACAGCAGCCATGAAATGAAATTGTCATGAAATAGTAGGTAAACACAGGTGTTACTAATGTGCCTAAATAAATTGACTAGAACCTTAATGTGATTAGTAACAACTGTGTTTACCTACTATTTCACGTCAAAATGGCTGCTGTGAAGGTCCATAATAAAACGTAGACATCAGCATTATATCTCACCTACCAATCAGAATGAAGCCGAAAGCAATAAAGTAGCAGAGCAGATAGGCCCGGAGAGGCTCATCATTTTTCCCATAACCCTTTGCAAAGAATCCGATGTATGGGTATATGTTGTCTCTGCACAAACACTGACAGATAAGGCAGAAAATAAAGTTAATGGAGCCAACAACTCTTCATCCTTATTAAAAATGATTGCCCATGAATGTTTTTGTTCTTATTTATTTATTTATTTATTTATTTATTTATTTGTCTATTACAGCATTTTGTACCTTTGTGATACAAATACATGCGACAGGTGACATGATGCGGGAGTGTGACCCTTGTATCTCACCTGAAAGACTTTAGGGGCAGAGACAAGGAAGGCAAGGGCAGACGATAAGCTGGCTGCAAAAATACCTGCAGTAATGAGGTAGTAGAAACCTGAAACTTGCCCAAGCACCTGTCAGGGTTTAATAAAGATTATTGAGTTATTTCTATATTCTGACTTTATTTATTAGCATCAATTGCCATTGATTTGAATGAATGCTGAAGTTGTAAACTGAATGTTATGTAATTGTAACCATTACTGTACATAAAAGGGGTAAGGGTTTGTAAATTAATGAATGAATTATTTTTATTAATGTGTTACTCTTCAACACACATACCACATGTAGCATAATTTTTTTTTTTTTGCATTACTTATTTGCATTGCATTACTTGCATTACATTTAGATCTTTGTACCATCGTATTTTATTGCTATAAATTTGAGGTAACCCCACTAGTGTGGTTTGCAACACATTAGACCTTTTGGAAGTCTAAACTAAAATCTGCATGAGCTCCCTTGCAGACATAATGAATTGTAGGGACTTTGAGGCAATTTGCCTGCTCAGTCCACTAGTCCACAAGTGCAGGGAAGTCTGGACATTTGGACATCCAAGTCATTATGTTGCATTAAGCAGAGTGCTTTATACAAGAGTACCTTTGTGCTGTTGGCCAAACCAAATTCACAGTTCTGTGATTGGATGCATTCTGTGAAGTTCCAGCCCAGATTACATCCCAGTCCCACACAGCCCTCAGTGATGTTACCAGTTAGACTGTCATTCACCCTGCCTGAGGCATCTCGTAGCACACATGACCCTGGAAGACAGGGACAAGGGAGACGTTATAATGATGTCTAAATCTATGGGAGGGTTAAAGGTAGCTAATTGCAAAATTGAAAAGCACTTAAGGGCTCTAATGTTGACTTGTAGTTGTGGAGAAACGGGTCAACATTATCTTTCATTTACTCTCCTAGCCCAGATTTTCCCAGTTTCATTCACAAGCTTTTTTATCTATTAGCTGTTGTGATGCTTAAGAGAAAATAAAGGCACATCAAGTAAGCTGCTCACCAAGAGTTGCAGAAATAGCTAGATAGCTCACTGTTGTCCAGAAAATGGCCAAGAGCGTGCCTTTGGGGATGGCTGTGGCTGGGTCCTGCAAAACAATGAAAGTAATAATGACGAGTCAAGATTCATATACAGTAGTCTTCACAAAAACACAAATATCCAGGGTTAAAAAAATGAAGGAATCTGTAACTCAACTGATTATAAATGAGTTTGTTAATGGCTGTGGGTTTGAGGAAAGGACATTACAAATAAAATGGCAGTTATTTGTCATAAGTATTTGCGAATGTAGTGCTGTCATTATGTTTCTGTCTTCGTTCTTCTCATACCTTGAGGTCCCCAGAGATGTTGGCTCCAGACAGGATGCCGATGGCAGAAGGAAAGAAAATGGCGAACATTTTGAAGAAACTACCGTCAGCGCCTCTCCACTCTGGAAGCAGGTTCGATATGAAGATCTCACCTGGAGAAAAAGTGCAAATGCAATGACTTTTGATCAGTTAAAGGCCATTTACAATAAGGTTCATATTGCGCTTCAAAGCCAGGATCTTATAGGTTCTTTAAGTCTCAGGAGATTTATTAAAGGTACTTTGGTGCTGCCATTTGGGTGCACCTCTTGTTGCATTCACTGCTTATGTCAAATTATCAGGTAAAGAATGTCCTTAGGGGGATGATTGCTGCAATATTGTGTGTACTGGGAAGCTAAAACTCACTGCGGTAGCTAAAGATGCCCTTGGATTGTTTATCCGGACTGGCGGGGATCAGTGTGCCCACAAAGTAGTTGGTGAATGCGATCATGAGAACAAGAAAGAACACAATCTGGGTCTATGAGCCATGGACGGAGGGATAGAGAGAGAGAGAGAGAGAGAGAGAGAGATGGAGGAGTGACACAAGAAAGAGATAAAAAGAAAAGTGAGGAGAGAACAAGTAATATTAACAAAGATAGGGAAAGGATATGTGGGGTGTGTTAGTGCAATGATCTGGAGTTTCCCACAACTCCAGCTGATCAACTGATCTGCATGAGGATACGGTCACCTTTGCCTCCCACTCCATTCCAGCCAGCGAAATGAGCAGAAGCAGAGTCACTGTGATCACACCCACAATACGGACATCATTTGTTGGATCCACCATGACGACATCAAACTCCTACATTAACACAAATCGAAATCAATGGACAGCCAGGCACTATCGTTCAAACACAAATATGGATGAATGTTGGTGTTCACTTACATAATGTCCTATGAAAAGCTGTATTTCAAAATGAGACCATGATGTTATCACCTATTCTTACAAAATTATAAAACACTTTGAGTTAACACCATAGACATGGAATGATGAATTCTATTTCTATGGTTACGCTAAGCCAGGACTCATTTTGTGACAACATTGACATTTACAAAAGTTAATGTTAAGTTGCGTTGACTTTTGTGTAGTCATGCTTTTGAGAAAAAGCACAGAATTGACTGTGCTTTTTAAATACTGGCTGTTGAATTTCAGGTACTTACGTTGAGGATACAACTTGAGGTACTTGAGAGTAAAGAGCTATCCTGAGGACAGTTTAGTGTTGTAAATTAGGCCAATTAAGCTTAACTAGCAATTAGAGCACTGCCAGTATTTGAGAGTGGGTTGGTTTTAGGTATTTATTATATTTTGTGAAAAAAAAGGTCTGTATATTAAAGGGAGGATAATTTTAAGCGCTGTGAGTACCTGGAGTAGATCACGGATGGTCTCTGCAAACCCA
>OMLF01047671.1:0-13034 GCA_900302615.1 Holocentrus rufus | reverse complement strand
TGCCGAAGTACACTGACAGCACGTTGTAAACACTTTAATGTGTGTGTTTTTGCAAATTCATCTAAGCACTTTAGATGCCACGACTCGCTGCGATGTGAAATGGCTGTGGCTTCGATGTGCCAAAAAAATAATTAAAAAATATCACATAATATCAGAGCTCAAAAGTGACAGATGAATGTTTTGTTTTTTTTGTTCGTGCAGAGATTTTCATACAGTCACAGCAGCATTACAAGAGGTTTGGAGTTAAAACAAAAACAGCTACAGTGCAAGTCAGGGGGGAAAAAATCCCAAATTAGCAAAACAGGAAGCAGTATTCAGGAACATTTTAAATGTTGATCTTCATACCATCGTTTTGTAAGCTCTTTTTCTTTTTAGAAGCCGGGAAATCTATTTAAAATGCAAGGTATTTGACCCGCTGGTCTCTTCCAAATGTTAATTGATTAGATATATTTGGCATATGTCCGTCAAGCCTCTCCTATGCCGTGGCTGTACACAGAATGTCAAGAGGATGACAAGTAGCCCGCTGTGCAGACAAGAACAGCTTTGTACGCCACTCCAACATGGGGAGAGTGGTACCACTCCTCACTGCTTGAGGCCATTTACTCACAAGAACACTGTTGCTTATGCTCCTCTGTCTCTATCTCTGTCTTGTGCTCAGGCAGTGAAGTGATTGGTCCTCTTGTGGCTGTTTGTCTGCTGTGTGTAGCATCAGTCTCCCATCTCAAGAGCTTTATAGTGCCTGTTCGCCTCTTACTCCCTTGCCAAACAGCTGCCGTCGACTTAGACGTCTGAATTCATCTCCATAGATCTGAGGTTTTTTTTTTAACTGTCTTGGTGTCTCTGTTCTGTAGCTGCTTGATGTTAGAGATACTGACAGTCGGGGTATTTATAGCACTTTGTGGTTCTTTAGCCTATTGGTCTCACCCCAGGTGAACCTGCAGCTTGCCAGACTGCCTGCTCTCTGCAAAGCACAGTCTGCTGAAACGCTCAGCTCAGAAGGCATACGCTTTAAATGGAATGCTTGAAAAAATGTGCTAAACTACCATAGCCAGTAGGTCACTCGGAGGAGCAGACTGCTGTGAGCGTGTTTGTGTTGGGTGCTGCTTGTGTGGCTTCTTTATCTTGACTGTGTTTCTGTCTGGATGTGTGTGTGTGTGTGTTTGCACTGTGCTGTGAGCCTGGCCTGTCTAGGTGAGGCGAGGCGGTTTGTAGTGGAGCTGCTCTAGCAGAAGTCTAACAGCTCTGGATTGTCTAGAAAAGAGGGAGCGGCTCCAAACGAGGGAGACAAGGGACAGGAAACTGTGCCACTGGCCTCGGCGTCAGGGGGGAAGGAACAGGAGGGGTACCCAGGGTGTGTGTGTGTGTGTGTGTGTATGTGTGTCTGATTTCCCACTCCCAGCCCTCCACCTCACATGTGCCTGGTAACAGTGTTAAACATGACCATGCAGCACCGACCGGTCTGTAGCTGTCTGTAGCTTCATTCATTGCTGTGGAGCTTAAGTGCTCATGTTAACCTCTTGTTAGAGGAATCATCATCTTCCAGTTTGTTTTTCTCAAAAGGCCACTTAATGCTGACATTACACTTAGAAGTGTAACATTTTACACTTAACATTTTAAGCATGTCGTTGACACTCTTATCTAGAGTGGATAAAAATGAGTGCAGCAGTATAATAAGGTTAAATTCCTTGATCACTAATATTAAAAGCCACCAGTCTTAACAAGTTCAAGGACTGCAGCCATAGTGCCTATGTAACACTTCTGTGACCTTAAAGAGTATGTAAGAGAGCACATCTAAGAATAAGCAAAAATTGAGAAAATTGCCAGAAATAGCAAAAGCAATAAAAACTGAAAGGTTACTAGAGGGGTAAAGAGTTTTTTTTTTACTTTTTAAAAGCATATTTGAGAAAGTGGAAGAGGAAGATAAAGGTTGGGGGATTCGATTCAACAGAGAGAGTTTGACATTAGGTAAAGTTGTGTCATTGCTGTAGAGGAGCACAATATTGTTACTCAAACTTACTTTTTCCTGGACAGATTTGCAAATTCATCTCCCATAGTTACAATTTTCATGGATGCCCCAACGCCAAATTTGTTGCAGTTCACCGTAATGTCAGCACCCTATAAAATTCCCATAAAGCATTGTAAAAACAAGTCAACGTGAGCCTCCTATACTGACCTACCTGAACTTGCATAACCAATGTAAACATAGGCTTTGTCAAATTGATAAGGAGAATGACACTTCGCCAGCAGCACTGCAAAACTTAAAGCAGCATATGTTTTTAATGTTTACTTTTAGTTTTTAAAGACGAGCAAATTTCAGTCTTCAGTTTAAAGCCTTTGTGGATGTGTAAATGTTACCTAAGGTTAAGGAGTGACAGCTGACATGTTAAGTTAGCAACTGGTGCTGTTAATCATCATTATTATGTGCAACTGCTAGCTCATATTTGTGTAACAAATAAATGACTCATCAGTGACCCAATGTTCATCGACTCGACAGCCTAACTATTATCTGATTTCCAATTAACTACATACTGAACTAGGGTGCGGTTTGAGGTACATCCAGACACGTGTGCATCTCTCTCTCCCTCTTTCTCTGTGTGTGAAACCACCTAGTGACACCCTAGTAACCACGAGTAATCAGCGAGTGACCACCCAGAACCACCCTAGCAACCACTAGTAATCACAGGGTTACAGGATTAAAGCCTCTTGGCTTTTCGTCACCCCAGGGGAAGGTATAGTATTCTGTAGTGATGAACATGTGAATTTCACAGGACAAACGCTCCATTTCTACATGTATTGCATTGACCAGGTCAAGTCCTCTTTTCAATCTTTGAAATAAAATAGATAAGCTATCCATGCTTTCATAACAGGGATTAACTTTACAGGCCACATGGTGCTGCCAGGACCAAATGGAAGTTAGTGGCCAAGAGGGACAAAATGCAGTCTGCCTGGACAGAAGACTGTCATGAACCATCATGCAACTGTGATGCATGTGAGAGAAGAGGGGTAGTTTATCTGGTCTGACAACTGGGAAACAGGGCGATTTCTTTTTTGAGGAAAAACTTTATTTTGCTGTCTTTCATGCATTCCTTGATTCCCATACCCCTAAAAACTGAAGGATTTTCTTTTTTGTTTAATTATGACCATTGAACATTAAGCCCTGCTATGTGAGAGGTGACAACAGTGGACATTAGGCAGATAAAGAGAAGAAACTACAGTAGCCAGAGGGAACCGTGCATCTCAGTGGACTGGAGTTACAAAAGTGAATTATACTAATTTGCCACCTCACTAGAACACAGTGTGTACCGACAAGACAAAAAGCAGACAACACACCTTACCTGTGATTTAATTTAGGTTCCTCATGGCTTCTTCTTGTTTCTCAGTGATTGATTAATCACCGATCAAATTAAATTAACCTTGTCAGTTGTTAGTGCAATGTGTTGAATCCAATCATAGTGGTTAGTAGGAGTAATGCCCATCATCGTATTCATGTTCATCTTATCTCACTATTGGACAGTATTACTCATTTCTGACACCTCAATGAGCATGTGGTGCCATTTCAAACCAGAGACATGTAGCTTTATCCCTCCCTGCTTTGCCATTACTACAACCACTACTACATCTACTGCCACTGCTGCTGCTATGACTGCCGCTACTACTACTATTGCAGCTGTTATTTAAACTATCACCACTTCAGCTACTACTTATTACAGCAAGCATACCAAATTTCTAGTTCAGTTTGTTGCTGTCTCAGTTTCTGCTATTGTGTCAAATTGTGTGTGTGTGTTTGTGTGTGCATGCTACAGTCGGAGCATCAAAAGCTTCCTACTCGTGCTATTGAATGTAGTATAATAGGAGTAGACTATGGACTCGTCTTCTCTTTGTTATTCTGGTTGTTGTTGGAAAACAGGGCCTGTGGCATCCTCTCGGCTGCCTTGCCTTATGGATGAATAGTTGTTAGAGGCTCTTTGTGTACTCGTTTGTGTCTGTCTAGAAGTGGATGCCTGTGCACACGCTTGTGTATTGTGTGTATGTGTGTGTGTGTTGTATGCAGGACAATTGAATGACCTAGACCTCAGGGCTCCCGCCATGGCTCTCAATACTACTCCACTGAGCTGGTGTGGCAAGTGCTCCCATTAACTGGCCACTCCCACTATCAGACCTCGACCTAAATTGAATCCACCAAGAGTTAACACTGCTGCCAGAGGATGAGGATACTTATTAGAATATTCATAATACCCTAAAGGTCATTCATAGCCCATAACCAAGGCAGTGGTGCCTGAATCAGTGCTGAACCTGGAGATTGTGACACTAAGTATGGTACATGGATCACTAATAAATCACTGTGAATTAAGCTGCAGTTACACATCGAAATATTTGCATTAAAGCCGTGACTTGTTACCAACAATGATTAATTTAATTTGTACAACTTTTCCAGCATTTTCTTTATATCTCAGCTAAACGATGCTTTACTTCAGGAGTGCAACGATGACAAAGATGTTAGACTTGTCTTTAATCTTTCTTCGTTCTTATCCATAGAAACGAGACATTTTTTTAATGTTAGGTATTCTTCTGCACCAAGAGAGTGTTATTTTTATTTATTTAATTATTTATATCTTGCATTGCTTAAAACATACTTCCTGCTTCTTTTAGTTTGCCCACATATTAACAAGGGAATGTACATGTCCTAGATATGGGTAGTGTAATGCTTGGAGTTCGTATCCAGCTTTATTGTTGAGCAGTGGTTGCTAGGTTACTAGGTGGTGGCTAGGTGATGACATGTGGTTCCTAGATTGTTATTGCATGATTGGTTGGTGATTGCTTGTGGTTTAGGATATTAATAGGTGGTTTGTAGATGATTATTATTGTTTGTTAGGGTGGTGACTACTTGTGGTCACTGAAATGTTACTTGGTAGTTGCTAGTTATTAAGTGACCTCCTGATGACTTGCTGCCTGCTAGCTGGGGGTAACTAGTAATAACTCACATTTAGCTATTACTAACAAAGAAGAAATTGCAAGAATATAGGTGCCTTTTCTGAATTAGGCACTCTCATACAGAGATGTCAGTGAACAACAGTGTGGTCATCTTATCTAAAGCTAGGTTTCCTGGAGAAAATGTGTGGGCTAGCTGTGAGCAGTAGCCCAACTTGGATTACCACTAGAAATAGCAGCAGTAGTAGTAGCTAGGCATGAAGAGGCATAGAGAAATACAGATGGAGGAGAGTATGGTGTTAACTCTGGACAGAGGGAGCTATGGAAAGAGGAGTTTTGTTGCCTTCATAGTTAAACAGTGGAGGCATTGAGGCAAGAGACTTGTAAATGTTTATGCCACTACACAATACACAGGCCTAATGGTCCCACCCTCTTCCTCAACACCAGCTTCCAAGCTACTGGCATACATTGGACATAGAGCCTAATGATTCAAAATGAAATGTATTAATCTGATACTGACCTTCATTACTGGGATCATGTTTTTCTAAATATCAGAAAATTTAAACATGGTTTTGCAATCCAGTTTGTTTATATATAAAACATGAAGAATATGGCGCTAATTGATTAGTTGGGTGAAACATCTAGAGTGGCAGTGTCATTGCCAATCTAAATGTTTTTTTGTGTCTGGTAAAACAAGAATGCTAACTACAATGTTAGCGTTTCAATTAGATGTGTTGACACTGTAAATTTGGGTATAATATCAGCCTCAGGTTCAAAGCGACTTTAATATGCAACAGTGATTTTGAAGATGCTACATTTTTTAGAAATATAAAGATGTGAAGTGACAACTAGCATGCGGGTTGTTTGTATTCTGAAATCCTAATTTTCCCGTGACGAAAACAAATATTCATCATAAATAACTGACTGATTAACCAAAGTAGTTCTTAGAAATGGAATCATTGGCTCCATCTGGACAATTCATCATGTTAAGTCAGCGTTTATGAAAGACGAGTTTTTGCTCTCGCACAGGCGCAGTGCCTGATGAACCATCACCTTTTGTGATTGGCTAGTCTTTGATTATTATTATTATTTTATGCTTGAAATACCTCAGTGTGAGGATTAAGAAAAATACCCACCCAGGAATGCAAGGTACATCACCCATAGCTGTTCAGGGTGGATTTTTTGTTCTTTTTCCTTTAATGCATCTTTAGGTTCAAACACCGCTTGTTCCTATCATCGCTTATCAGCTCTACATATTTTCATCATCATGGACAATTTTAGTTTCTGATCACAGTTTGCCATTGTGTCACTGAAATTGTTGTGTCTCTACAGATAAGCATGCCTTATTTTATCGCAGTGTGTGATCTTTGACTCATAGAGGTAATGATGCATAATTCCTCGAGCTGGAGTTCCCCCATAGAGACACATTCTCCATCATCAGCCGACCGGCCCAGTGCATCATCTCTGTCATTGGTTTTGAGAGCACTTGGCGCCAATGCTCTTAAGGAGAGATACAATTTCTTTTTCCCCTCTTGCTGTCCCTCACTCACTTTGTCATCTTGACTCTCACATAGGCTGAACACACATGGCCAAACAGGCTCTCACTACAGCAGTTGTTATGGATCCGGTGTGTTGTTTTGTATTATGGATCTGCGTTATGGATTACCTGTGTTCTGTGGCCTCGCTCCGTTAGCCATGGTTGATCAGGCCCTCTGTTCCCATGCAACCCAACATGCAGCGCGCCTTCATCATAACACTGATATTTACTGCTAACCATTGACCCGAAGTTGATGGGGCTGCTTTACCAGTCATTGACATGTAAAGGGCGTGTGTGTGCAATTATATCACTGTGGTTTATTAATAACTTGAACTACGGAGTGAGGTGGATGTGGGAGGACTGGAGATGAAGAAAAGCCAGGGTTTTTTTTTTTCACGAACAAAAGATATTCGGTGCTTTCTCATGCAAAACAATGAAAGTGAACATGATATCTTCACTTCCAAGTCTTACCATGGTGAACTATGACTGTTTAGTGAGCGAAATTTCAGAGACCGTAATAAAACGCCAACCTATGAAATTTCAGTGTTTGTTACGTCGAAACATAAAATTCAGGTTTCAAACCCTGTGACTTCTGGTAGACACAATTAGATTACAACCTTATATTAGTTAAAACGTACATTAGCTTATATTAGTTCAATAAATGAGCTATAAATGAGTTTGCTATGAGTTTTAAATTCAGTAATGCTCATTCAAACATAAGTTAGATTTAATTAAATTTAAAAATGTCAATCCTCTTTTCAGCTAGCAATAGCATTGGTGTGTTTTGAATGATAACTAATAACTTGCTAATTTCATTCATTTTAGGACTTAAAAAGGAAAAAAAATCGGAAATGGGAAAATTCCAATACTTGGATGCGTCAGTGTCATTTGTAAATTTCTCTCATGGATACCATCTCCTTTATCTCATTTACTCACTTGGTAAATGGACTGGCTGTGCTCAGTTGACACACTATGTCTTCCTGTTCCTTCCTGTGGCTCATCGTTGAAGAGCGTGCTCAAACAGCACAGCTGGAACACTGTAAAATCCACCACTGGACTTCTTCCTCCATTACTCCTCAACTCAGCCATTAACCAGGGCCACGTTCCATACCAGGGCTCGATCCCTTCCCTCCCATCCTCTGAGACCGGCGTGGCTCACTTAACTGACATGGCCTGCTGTAATCTATAGTGTTTCTTGTTAATAACCAAGGGAGCAAAGAGGATTCCTGATGAGCGTATGACACAGCCGAGGAAGTTAACCACTACAATGGAGAGTATAAATAATTCACTAAGCACTTAACTATTTCCTGCTGAATTTTTCTGTCTTTCCTCTCCATTTTTTTCCTGTTGTTCATCTCACGTGCCTGAGGCTTGCATTCCTTTCTCTTGCTCCACAGCAGGTCTTGCCTGCGGAGATATGATACTTGGCACTGCTCCTCTGTGGTTTTTGTTTTACAGTGTAGCAGACAGCGTGTCGCTCACTGTGTTCTCGTTTTTATAGACAAATACGGCCCCATTGCAGGCAGGGTTGCATATAAACAATGCATTGTCTGTTTAAATGCATCCCAGGGCGTGTTTTCTCTGATATCCAGAAGTTCTAATTAAGTCTGCCAAGAATGTCTGTATGTTGTGTTTTAAAGTACAATAAATAATATATGGCGCCTGTTATAGCCGAGACATAAAGCGAGGTACAGTGTCTGCTTCCATTTTTAGCAGTAGCTTGAATCAAGCATGGCTATGATAATGGACTGTTTACGGAAATGCATCGTTCTCACCACATCAAGCCTTTATGTCACGCTTGTGTTGTGTGAGTGTGTTTGTGTGTCAGAGGGAGTCCTTGGCTGCACATCTTACTGAGAAGACAGCTAGCTAAACACATTTTTGAAGGTTTTTAAATCAGGCTAATTAAAATAAAGAGCTTTTCAACACATGTAGGCAAAGCAGCCACAGATGAAAAACATGTTTGCTCTAATATACTTCTACACGCACACATACATTTTAATCCTTACTCAGTCGAGAGCAGGAACAGATTGCTAGCTCTCGTTTTGATAGTCCATTCATTCTCCGCACATCATTTCGTCTAACGTGTACTTTGAGGGAATGAAGAGTCCTGCTTTGTTGAGCAGATTTCAGTCCCCGTTTAGTTGCGTCCCCATACACCCACTTTTTCTTTTGGTTCCCTTGCTTTTCGCTTTTCTTTGAACTCTCCTTCTCCTTAACAGCTGGCACAGCGACCTCCGTGACTCTCGAGTCATCTTTTAGCAGGCTCAACAAGTCCACACGCTCACATGTGCACACATACACAGGCCGACGCACACACTCACTTCCATTAAATAGCCATTACTTCAGGAGTTCAGCAGGAGGTGACAGCTGTGTGTGTAACCTTAAGCACGGCCTCTCCTGTATCCTGTCTTGGTCGGCTCCCTTCACCCCCGTATCATCCTATTCTGAGGATGGGGGCCGGGGGCCAGGGGCCGGCCAGCTGTCCTGTATAGATCACACCTGTACTGAACAAGAGCCAGGTCAATCTGTCAGCCTGTCAGTCCTTCAGTCAAACCCGGACAGGCTCATATGTCACCAGTCGTATATTTCGTGTAGGGGTCACTACCGGGAACCAGGATCCTGGGATTTCCCACAGAGATTCTCTCTATCTTCTGTCCGGGAGTGTGTTTGCTTGGGCACCTGGAAAATTAAATTAAATCGATGTGGTATAAAGCCAAATAAGATTTAGTGTTTGCTAATTTCATCACATTGTTTCAACACATTCCAAAACAATGAAATGACACAATTAGAAGCAGCCGCACCCATATCCACGTGCAGCTTAATGACCACAGAGAATTAAGCCCCTCTGACCTGCGTACATCCACTGAGATGCTTCACGACACACACATGAGCTCACACATGGGCTCTACTTGCTGCGCTTGTGCGCTAAATTTGCGTCTCTGAAATGTTCCCACACTTCATCAGTCAGGAGACGCCACAGTAGACCATGTATACTTTTGCTGCTGTGAGGTCAATTCACTGTATTAGATTTTATTCTTGGAAATTTTATCAGGTGCCTTATGAAAGTGATTGACATTTTGTTTTTAGATTGATTGTTTATTAGTTCGATCTAGGCAAGCCCGTTGTGTGTTCAGTCATTTTGGACATGTTTTGTAATGAAGGGCCACACAAACAAACTTGACTTGGTTGAGTAGCGCACGTGTGTTGTTGGTTAAACAAACATCAGGCATTGCTGCCCAACAAACAAACAGCAACTGGAGTGTTCAGTGACTAACTGACAGAGGAAAAGAAAAAATGGGTTCTATTGAAAGAAAGCCCAGCTCTTCACTTAAAGTGAATCCATGATTAATTCTGTCAACAATATGCTAGCCAATCTGGAGTGAGATGGGTCTGTTTTCAATACCATGTAAGGCTTATATTAAGACAAACTGAATGTTAATTGTACTCAGATTAAATGTGTGATTTTTCTGAAAGCTTGTCGAAGCCACTGGCATCAAACAAAACTCAGTGCTGTATGATTGGTTCAGATTTGATCTTTCTGTTGTGGAAATGATATTTGGCTTTTGGTGTTTGGTAATTGAAAATTGACCCTTCTTGCAAGAAATCACATTTATGGGATTCGTATTTATAGTGAATTTCTGAACATTTATGTTGTATTTTTTTGTTATGTCACGATTTTATTCATGTCAGTTTTTACATATTTGAACATTTTTACTGTTAACAGACTCTAAGATAGTGAGAACTGATGCCATTGTAATGCAAACTGATGTTGAGCAGTACATAGTCTTTATAGCTCAGAAATTCAGCTGTGCCAGAAAAATATCATGCTACCAAGAGCAATTTAAGGCTCAGCAATTTTTTTTTGTGCAACACAAATTTATTAGCCTTTCATGTTTTTTGGGTTTTTTTTATGACTGCTTTTGTACTTCAGTAGTCTCTCATGTTTGTCGAGCTCTGATAAAGTATGTCATTATCAATATCACTATGACTGATGGTGCCGAAGCCATTTCCAGGTCCTCTTGTCATACAATTTAAAATAAAAGTGCAGGTTGTGCAAGTGGTGGTCTCAAAAGTATATATACTAGTATATATAATACTAGTATATAACTATATTCTTCTAGTTATATATCCCACATATAGATGCCGTACATAAATGCTGCTCTAATTTTTAAGACCCAATAGCCAAACTTGTCATTTTAGCTATCTGTGGCTGAAATGACACAGAAAAATGACTTTGAGGGGACAGATCGCCAAACTGTGTGAACAGTTTATAAAGCAGAGCACTGGTTCCCATATCAACTTTTTTTTTTTCTCCCTACCAAGCGGCCCCCTGGGGGCTGCGCAGGTTTCAGTGCACCGCTCTGCTGGATTGTCGTCGCTGCTGACAGGTCTGACCTTGTATTCTCAGTGAACTTGTTCGACTTTGTATTCTCAGTGAGTCGAGCTTGTTGTTCGGTGTCACTGCATGCCAACGTGAGCTGACACCCCAAATGCTCCTGGATCGGACCTCCCAAAATAGATGGCACTTCAAAAAAAGATCGTTTATTTATTTATTAAAGTGATGCCGGATGCATGTTTTGAGCAGGATTTTGGCTGTTTTTGATTGGACAGTGGCTAAAATCATTTGGCCATCCCACCTAATATAGAATGATATTTGTTTAGAAAGCAATATGAGTAGATGGTAGATTTTATTTTAAACAATTTTGTTAACTTGGTGGTAGTAATCTTGGCCTGGTGGGCCTACCAGGGTTTTGTTGTGGTCGGGAAAACCCCGGACTTGCTCGTATTTATAAACTTAAAAGACCACAATCAAAAAATATGAGCAACGTGAAATATACGCAAAGAAATTACATTTCAGTTGCAGTCCATATACCTTCCTGGGCTCAAGCCCCCATTCCACCTCTGTTATTTATGTGTGTGTGTTTGCGTGTATTTGCCTTTTGCAGTCATGCAGCTATAAGACAAGCCAGCAGCTGAAAGGCTCCTGGGGACCCGTCTATCCTCCAGATTAGTGGGAGACGTCTCCCAGGCTTTGCTTGAGAATTGTTCAGGCTGGAGTAGGTGTTTGTTTTCTGTGTCCCCAAGGCCTCGCATGGCAGTTTAAGTATTTAAGCAATTAAACGCCTCAAATGGAACTGTTTACTCTGAGTTCTTCGGTTGAGAATTGGTAAGATTTCATCAATGCTAATTCCTTAACCAGTTCTTAACAATCTCATTCCCTAATGAGTCCGTTTCCTTTATAACACCCAATGAATACTTGAGCTATAACCGAATTGATCGGACTTCTGCCCCCAATCCCAAATTAGAATCAATAAAAAACATATTTACTGTCCATTCCATACTGTTTTATTTGAATACGACTCACAATAACCTTAACTCCAACACTGTGCACTCTACCTCACTGCATGCCAACAGCAGCTTCCACATACAGCAAGTGAGGAAAGGTGAACTGCATTTTGATAGCATATAAACAATTATGCATTTTGTTTTTGAATAAAGAGCAGGAAGAAAACCAGTGAATCTTTAATGGGAATCAATAAGGCAAAGGTGCTAAACATTTTTCCATATGTATAAAGCAATTGCAGCAATTCCTAAAACGCATGCCATCTAAACAATATCTGCTCATATGGAGTGATCAGCCCTTTTAACCTCTGTGAACCCCCACCCACTGACATTAGCCCGCCACCTAATCTGCTCGACAAATCAGCGAAAACCCCGGCTGCTGGCCACAAAGACACAGCCTCCTTCACGTTGTGTAAGAAAATAGGTTATGCTCCGCGAGAGAAAATGTTGAGTATTAGAGCGCACGGAGTTTAATAGGCACATTCGCCTGAAGGCCTGTTGTGGCCCAGCCAGCTGAAAAGTGTTTTCACTGTGTTGCGTCTCTCTCTCGCTCTTTCACTCACTCCCTGACTAGTCAGATTCAGTCGGAGAGACATTACAGCCGATGACATCACTGCCTCGTAACTGCAGACAGCAGCAGGCGGGCAGCTGGGGAGAGCTGGAGGGATTGGTGGCCCATTTCTGGTGGTGGAGTGGACGGTGGTTGCTAAATAGCCTACATGACTATGACGGAGCACTTTACCACTTTACAATGCATGGCATTCTCTCTCTCTCTCTCTTTCTCTCTCTTTCCCTCCCTCGCTCTTTCTCTCTGTTCATTTCTCTCTCTCTCTCTCTCTCTCTCTCGATGATGTCATTTCCAGTCTCAGCCAGACTTCCAGCGAACTCGAGTTAGGGGGAGTTTCTGATGCCTTAAAACAGAAGAGGGAGGGGGGAGAAACGAAAAGAGAACTGGATGGAGAGAGAGAGAGAGAGAGAGAGAGAGAACAGAGGAGACTGAGAAACCGCTCCATGTGCATGAGTGCACGATCAACAGCGGAGCCATGGGGATAGTGATGATGTATGAGGGCCAGCTGTATTGATCATGGGGGTGACTCACTGCTGATGTCACCACTTCTCCACTCAGGGCCGGGACAGTGGAACACAGCTGTAACCTCGCGCGCAGTCCTTCTGGGCCCGGTCAGGCAGCTGATTGAGTGATAGGTTCCTGGATGTTTGTGGT
>OMLF01047670.1:0-10123 GCA_900302615.1 Holocentrus rufus | reverse complement strand
TGTGTATGAACAGCACCTTCCTCTTTTCAGGCTCAGTCTGGCTGAGCTCGGTCTGTGCTGACTTGGCTTGGTCTGCAGGGTGCGGCCGGGCGATGGTGTGGAGTTCAGACATTAAAATGAGAAAATTTCACAGCGGTGCATTAGTTCCTTTGTTAGGAAAATTTGTGTGGAAATATTCTGTATATCTGTGACGCAATTTCTGGTCACACTGGTGTGAAACAAACAGCTTTAACTCTTCAGATAAACATTGGGCTTTTTGGATCTTGTGATCCAAAAAGTGTCTCTTTTGGTGAATGTTGAGTTTGTCTCCCGCTCCTGAGCTGCACAAATCTGCCTTATTCTGCCTTGTTTCAACATATTTATTCATTCATTTATTCACATTTATTCATATTTGTAAAAATTCCTCAAACAAGTGAAACTGCATTGGAAACAAACTTTTTTCCCCTCATGTTTGAGGAAAAACAACATCTGAACCCTGAGGAGACTGAAGGACTTGAGATGCTGCACAAAGCAACACCTCCAACAGTCAGTCTGCTAATCAACCAACACGGATGTGAAGTGTCAAGTTACGATGTAAATCTGCGTGGCCCAATCACAGCCCTGCAGTTAACCCTGAAGCCGAGTCAGCGTTTTGCCTTTGGACCAATAAGAATTCAAATTAATTGTGGCGTTGCACTTAACTTTTAGATTTGTTTGTCCAGCTCTAAGTGACATTTCAATAAGGGAAGTCAGAGGGACGGACTGAGCCTCTGTGGTTCAGATGTGCTCTCTGTGTTTGGAACATCTCCACCAAGCAGAAGTGCGCAGCAGGAACACGAGGTTTTTGCGGAACAGCTGGGTTCTGTTTTGGTTTTTTATTTGCCATGAAGGATTTTGCAACAATCAATCACAGAACAAAATGATCAATACAGAAAGCAGCAGGCGATAAAACAGAAGCTGAAAGCAGTAAACGGCGTGTTGGGAGGACAGAGCGGCGGAGAAGACAAGGAACTGAAATAAAACCTAGAAAACAAATCACAAACTTGGCTTTCCTGCAGCTGAACAAGCCAGTTGAAGTTAAACAAATGTTAGTTGTGATGGTTCGTCAGGCGACCTGCAAACCTGTGATGAAGCTGCACATGACTGACTGACACTAAACTTGATTTTTGCACCAGGAGATTAAAGGCTATCGCTGTTTCATAACTCTGAAATATCCATTAGCACATGAAGGCAGGATGAATTCTTGTGCAGCAATATTCAGCCAGAATGGATAAAATCAGATCAAACTTTATTGATCCTGTGGGCAAATCTTGCCCACGAGGAGCAAATAGTGACAGGAAACAGCAAAAAATACAGAATATAAATGGAAACATGGGGGTATTAAATATAACACAACTGACTTGCTGAGTAGAAATGTAATATAATAAGAAATGTTTGTAGAAATGAGTTTCTACAAAAGGAAAATGAACGAATGAATGAATGAATGAATGAATGAATGAGAAATATAGAAGGTTTACAGTGTGAAAACATATGAAACCTTAAAAAAAAGTTTTCATTGTACAACAAATGCCAAAATAGAATAAGAAACCAAGTTCATGTGTATAAACAGGATATGAAAAATGTGCACGCCTGTTCTTTGAAACTCGTTCAAACCCCTTTGTGAATCAACCCAAAAATAAATTTGAGCTAAAAGCGAGCTCAAAACAAAACCTTTTTTTGTCATTCTGCAAAAACCTTTCAACCCTGACAATGTTCATTTTGCAGCCGCTGTACATAAGAATGTTTTTTGCAAACTTGTAGGGTTGCATCAAGGTAGAGCAGAGCACAAAACTAGATTGTGCCTTTCACCCTGAAACATTAAACCAAAAATTACGTCTGATGCTTCACCACAGTCCCGTTCTGCTGGATGAACTGGGTCAGTCAGCAGTTTGGGGTTAAATGACCTCATTCTCTGCAAACTTCCTCTGTGAACAGACACCTGAGAACAGGCAGAGAGATTCAGATTAACCAACTAAAGCAACCACAACTGGAACATTCCTATATGAAGAATGAATAACATTTACCCGTAAAAGAATTAGACAAATATAATTTATGCAAATAATGTTGCCAACCCAGAGTTTCAGAAGCTGGTGGTTGATTTTGTTCTTCTGAGTTCACTGTGAGAATGAGTTTCTCTAGACTGCACTTGGGCTAAACATTATTCGCCTACTTCTATAGTTTCTATAGAAATAATACCATAGATGTGTTTGTTATGTGATTTGTAGATACAGAAGTGATACAGATAATCGATTATCATGAACCCCCTCGAGGATGTTGTGGTTTTCACATGCTGGTTACTAACAGATGTGAGCTTTCTGAAAACTTTTCTATCTGGTGAATAAAAAGCGAGACAAGAAACATCAAAAAAAAAAAAAGAATCATCATGGTCAGACTGCGGATCAGTCAGATCACTTGGTTGTTTAAAAGTCATGTTTTGTTGCTGTCACATGAAAACTCAAAATTTTAACTTTAACTTAAATTTTAACTTACATGGTGGGTTCATGAAAACTTTTCAAAGCCAATTAAACTCAAAATGGTGTTTAAACACAAAATAAACCCGGTTCATAAATCCGGTTTTCTTAGTTCCTGAAAAGTTGATGTTTTGGAGGTTTTCTACCTGAAGTTTCTGTCTGACAGCAGTGACTTTTTTAGTCAGTCAAGTAAAAAGTCAAACTGTTGTAAACTTGGCAAGTTAGTAACTTGATTTGGGGAAAAAAATGTAGAATTAAAATCAGTTTTACTGGAGAAGTAAGTTTGAAGATATAAGATTTTCAACATGGTGATTTATTGCCAAAAATGAAACACAAAATTATAAACTAATATACTAAAATATGTCCTGTAAAACTGTCAGAATAGCTCTAGTTTGAAGGCAGTATGTAAATACAAGTATAAGCAATATATGTAAAAACAAAACAAAAACAAACAAACAAACAAACAAACAAAAATACAAGTAGTGGGAGAACAGAGTTCGTACATTTTGGCCTGATGGTGTCAATAGAAGAAAGGTTATGAGGTCACCAAAGCTGACAGCCTTCATCCTCTGCTGAGCATGAATGTGCTTTACAAATTTCATGGCAATCTGCCCAATAAATAGATATCAAATTTGATGTTTTGGTGCAAAGATGTTGGAATATAAAATGTGATGGTGACACCAAAACTGACAGGGTTCATCCTGTGTTCTACAACCTTCATGACCAGCCGCCCAGCAGATTTCAAGATATGTTGCCTTGGATGGACGTATGGAGCGTCCACAGGCCCCGCCTGCCATCAGGGCAAAAACAAACATTTATGTAACTTCTATATTTAGTGACTTTTCAGACACCACTCCTAACTTGAATAAATATACACACTCAAGTGCTTGTGTGGTGTTATCTCGTGACCTCTAGCAACTTTCTTTACACCTGGTATCTGCTTTCCCTGGCAAAGAATTGGCAGCTCTGCACAGTCTAATCCTCTTCCCCTGTTCTGTCTTTGTTTGCAGCTGAAGAGGAAGTGATGGATAACCTAACAGATTATATTGATTTTGACAACTACGAATACCCTGATGACTTGGTCGAACCGTGTGCTTTGAACAACAACTACAATGTGGAGCAGGTGGTGGGACCCTACATCCACTCCATCATCTGCATCCTGGGCTTCATAGGCAACAGCCTGGTGATCATCACCTACGCCTTCTACAAGAGGGCCAAGTCCATGACCGACGTTTACCTGCTGAACGTCGCCATTGCAGATCTGCTGTTTGTGGCTGCACTGCCGTTCATCATCTACAACGAGAAGTACTCCTGGACGATGGGGACGGTGGCCTGCAAGCTGCTGCGTGGAGTCTACAGTGTTAATCTGTATAGCGGCATGCTGCTGCTGGCCTGCATCAGCACCGACCGCTACATCGCCATCGTCCAGGCCCGCCGAAGCTTCCGGCTGCGCTCCCTCCTCTACAGCCGTGTTATCTGCTTCATCGTCTGGGCCTTTGCCTTGGTCCTCTCCATCCCCACCTTCCAATTCTACCAGGCCTACCTGCCCTCCCACAGTGCACAGGAATACAGTTATGGAGAGTGGGATGATATTGTCGGACCAGGCCTGAACGGAACCAATGAGACAGACGTGACGCACAAAGGCGCTTTCTCCGAAATGCCTGAGTACGTCTGTGAGTTCATGTTCACGAACAATGAGACAGCCTGGATGGTGAAGGTTTTTGTCCCAAGCACGCAGATAGCCGTGGGTTTTTTCCTGCCTCTACTGATCATGGTCTTCTGCTACACCAGCGTCATCGTCACCCTGCTGCGGGCCAAGAACTTCCAGAGGCACAAGGCGGTGCGGGTGGTGCTGGCCGTGGTGGCAGTGTTCATCGCCTGCCACCTGCCATACAACATTACCCTGTTCTTCGACACCGTCACCATGTTCAACGAGCAGAACTGCACCATGGTGGACACCCTGCACGTGACCAAGACCGTCACGAAGACCATCGCTTACCTGCACTGCTGCCTGAACCCGGTGCTGTACGCCTTCATCGGGGTGAAGTTCAGGAACCACTTCAGGAAGATTGTCCAGGATCTGTGGTGCCTCGGGAAGAGGTACATCGCCCCGAGACGCTTCTCCAGGGTCACCTCCGAGTTCTACGTCTCTACACGCCGGTCCGTGGACGGGTCCAGCGACAACGGATCATCTTTCACCATGTGAGCAGGCCTGGGGGTTGATTCATTTGGTGAGTGGTGAATGGTGAACTTTATCTTGTGTCTTGCCTAAAAGTTTTACCTCAGCCTAAAAAAGTTCTCACCAAACTGGACCTGTGCTTGAAGTGTGCAAGAATCTTTGGATCCAGCCTGAGACCTCGGATGCCCCCCTTTCTCTGTCAGTATCAGCCGTCTCTCTCCGTTGTGAACTATCACATGAAGTCAAATTGTTCCAGAAAAATTGGAGAAATAATTTCAAACCTGAATGCAATCAAAAGTTAAGTAAAGTCAGTGTGAAATTCGTCACACTTATGGTTGTGGACGTATTACATAAGGTCTCACCCAACCTCTGCACACATAAACTTGTTTATTGAAGAACCAGCTGATGACAGTCATACCCAAAGTTTTATCAGTGGTCAGTGGTCTGAGCTGGCTTGCACTTCTTTACATTATCTGGGGTTTTGGACAAAAAACTAAAAACAAAAAAAAAAATAAAAAATAAATAAAATAAAGTTTGACTGAGGCTGAATATTCAACTTCAGACTGACCTGAACTGAACTACAAGGGGAAAGCGATCTGGACTAAATGTTGCCTGCTGTAGCCAGTCATTTCCCAAATATAATTTTAAGATTACTTCATTTTTCAACATATTTTTTATACAGATATCAGTATACATAATGCAACCACCCACCCAGCCACTGAGGAAACCCGGTCCTGTCAGTCCAAATCCTGATTTGTTTCTACTTCAGATGACTTCCTGTAAAAAGAGCAAATCACAGGATCACATACAGGGCAGAAATCACTGCTCCTTTTACATCACTGAAGTATTGATTAGGACAGATTTGCCCTTACACACTGAGGAACTGCTAAACCCCTACCCTTTACTCAGGGATTAGATTCATATTTTCATCTCTTTTTTTTTGTTTTTTGTTTTTTTGTTTGTTTTTGGAATGTCTTTGGAATATTTTTAGCAATGTTCACTCAAGACTTATTTTTTATAAATAATTTAGCTACTATTGAATGCGCCAGTTAAAACATTTGAATGTAATGTTACCGTTAATTCTTGCAATTTACAGTATATACAGTACATGAATACCTGCTGTTTGAATTTATATATTATGTAATATATATAATATATAATGCTTGTATACTTGGCATAAAATAAATATTTTTTCTGTGTTTTTGCCTGTGCTAATTTTACAGCTATTTACAATCACTAAGTACAAAGAGTTACAAGCGTTAGTTATAAACTGTTCACACTTTGTGCTGCAATTCTCAGTCTCAACACAAGATGGCGCCGTTAACGTCTTTCATTTGGTTTTGCCCAAACTCTGAGATATTCAACCAGGAAGTCCCTGCTCACTCCTCCAAATATTAATCATCCATCATCATATTCCCTTTTCAAACTGGAACAGAACAGTAAAACATTTTCAGACAAATGGGTCACAAGACAAGGCAGCAGCACCAACCGACTCCGGCAGCGTTTTGTGGTCTTTAACTTTTACTCTCTGCTGTTTCTCCACATGTGGAAACTCTTTTTTCTGTTGCCTCCACAGCAGAGTGCAGGAAGTCAGAGGTCAGCGGTGTGTCTTGCTCAATGACACTTCAACAGGTTGGGGAACAGAGTGAATTACAGATAACTGAGGGTCAATGAAAGAAAGACCAAAAGGAAGAAATGTCTTCCTGTTTGCAGCAGGGAGGTCAGAGGTCAGTCTCGCTCCCTCAGCCTGTCCACTGCGCCTCTGTTTGTCCGAAAAGCTTCTCAGACTATTCAGCGACTTTTTAAGCCTCGACAGCAGAGGCTGGAAGTGTCTCAGTTCATCTCCTGCAGTCCTTGGTGTCCATGGTGACAGCTGCTTCCTGTGGCGTGGCCCAGTTCATTTACACCGTGCACCTTCATAAACAGCTCTTCTTCTGCCATGACAGATGATTATTTGTCAGTTTAATTTTCATGCCTGTGCTCATTTTGTTCCCCTCTGAGCGTCTCGTCTGATGCTGGAGTGAAACTAAACCAGCAGGACCAACACGAGTCTGCTTTGTCACAGTAAGCGTCGTCCTGTTGGGACAAAGCCTCCTCTGTTGTGGAGACACGCTGACTTGTGGCGTGACAAAACCAACGAGGAAGAGGAATCTGTGACATTTTAAACGCATAATCTAATCCGCCGTCGTCTCTGCTGAAGCAGGAACTCGCTGTCACCGTTCAGTCTGCAGATGTGTTTCATGTTACTGCTGCTGCTGTAAAGGCTTCACAACTCATCATCATATCACAGAACATCTCACTAAACCGATCACATTACAGATTGATGAGGAACATCACTAGTTTTTACTGGCATACTTCCCAGCATGCACTGCATTTGAGGTCATTCTCTGAAAATCCATGCTTGTGCTTATTTGGATGAAGGTACAGGGTGTGTGTGTGTGTGTGTGTGTGTGTGTGTGTGTGTGTGTGTGTGTGTGAGAACCACAGGTCAGTTTCCGATTTTAAAAAAAGAAAAATTCATCTGTTTTTCAGTTACAACATATTTGATGTTTTTTTTTTTTTTTTTTTGCTGTAAACCTCATGGAAAGTAGTTTCTATTTCTTATACTTGCAGTAGTATTGAGTATCATGTATAATATGGTGCTGGGATATCTATTGAATATCTTAAAGTCCCTCAGTGAATTTGACTCCATGCTGCTACGACTACAAATAATAATAATGTGAATAATCTTTATTTATATTGTGCTTTTCAAAGCATAGTTACAAAGTGTTTTACATCTACAGAATAAAATGGAGAGACTAAAATGTCTGCTGCTGCACAGCTGGCCTGGTGCATGATGGGAAAATGTAAGTAGTGGGAGGATGTGGTTTGCGGTTTTTGGCCTAAAGGTGGTGTTAAACTTAAGGTCATGATGTCACCAAAATAAACAGGGTTCACCCTTTGGGGAGCACGGCTGTGCTCAAATTTCATGTCAATCGGCCCAACAGAGAATAAGAGACTTAAAGAGACAAAACCGAATTTTACATTATCCTCTTCAGCTCTGCAGCTCCCATCAGTAAGTTCATCATCACTGTGCAGCCAAGTTTTGTTCAAACCCACAGAACTTTATTGTAAATTCCAGGGAAATGTGTATAAAATGATGCACAAGACATGTAGATCTTTTCTATTTGATGTAATGCTGCAGCCATAAAACAATGGCATCTTGGCTTTGAATATTTCACTCAATATAAGTGTGATGGAGCTTCAATGAAGCTGCAACCAGCAGATACACAATATGGATGGACACTGTCCTACAATATGGACACTAAGGCTTTTTACACCTGCACACACACTTAAGGGGAAAGTTAAGGGGAAATCAGAGTTAATCAAATAATGAATCAACTAATGAACTTTGACCTGACTGCTCACTGCTGTTTCAGTCAGTTTGAAAGTCAAAATGAACGGGATATTTTGAAGCACGTCAGTTCATTTTTTACAGAGTCCAAGTTAAAGAAGGTTCTGAGGCCTGTTGATCCGGATCCAGACTCCCTCTGAGCCTCTAAAAAGGTTTTGATAAAAGGCTTTTGACTTTCTGTGTCTCACAGTTTGGCAACAGGAAGCTGTCGGCTTTTGTCGACTCAGTCTGTGGGAAGGAAATGATTTCTCAAAGCTGCAAGCCGTTGCATTTCTTAACGTAAGCTACAGAGAGAGAGAGAGAGTTCTGACTGCAGCAGGTTGAGAGTCGCAGCATGAATTTAAGAATTTTTTTTTTTCCTCAGTGACTTCCATAGACATCGCGGTCAAACTATTAGAAAAACATTTCAGCTTTTCTAAAAACACACCTGGTATCTGTTCATCCAGCCATCATGATCATACACAACTTTCTGTTTGTTTTCGTTTAATTTTAATTTTAGTTTATGATTATAACTGTTGTAACACATTGTAGTAAAAACCATCAAACTGATGTAAACAATATGAGGGTTATTTAAGGAAAAATTCAAATATGTCTCTGAATAAATAACTGATTTTTAAAATATTTTAATTGATTTTCATCATTAAGTTTATCATCAGTACACAAGTACGTTTTATAAAGTAAATAAACAAAAATGTATCCATTTAGTTGGTGTAATTATATATGATGACACATGTTAAAGTCGGTTAGCTGACTTGAAGTCAAAATGTTTTTATGAAGTCAGTGTGTCATCTTGACTGTAACGTAACATGTAAAAGGTCAGAAAACGTACACATATATTCAGTTTGGCTCTGAACTGCAGCTTTTTTTTTCTGAATTCATCGAAGGAGCCAAACATTTTAATATTCCAGTCACACTCGGAGTGCAGGCTGGAGGCATTTACACCCTCAGTCTCCTGCCCCCCCCCCTGCAGTATTTCATATCATTGTGTGTGTTGTTGGCTGGCAGCTGAAGTTCTGTCATATTGCAAATAAAAAATGCATGGCTGCCGCTCTCAGCGACACTCGACACAATCGAGGCTTTCAGATCATAAAGCTGAAGAGTCTGAGCTGCTTTATTTAACCCCTTCAGTCTCAGTTAAACTCCATCAGTACATCAGCATCAGTGGGTAAACATCAACAGGGCCTCCAGAGGCTTTGAACTTCTCCGGCACTGGCAAAAAAAAATACATAAATAAATAAAAATTTGTCAGAGAGGAAAAAAATCATAATAATGAGAAACTGTACAATCGTGTAACGCACAAAAGTTGTTTAAATGTATTTGTTGTCAATAGTGCTAGAAAATACAAATTCTTCAGTGCACAAAATGCTCACCATCAGGCAAGAAAAATAAGGCATCGTGGTTCATACAGCACAGAACCTTTTTCTGGTTCTATATAAAACCCTTTAGTTAAAGGGATAGTTCACCCATTTTGCAAAGCTTGATATTATTTCACTTACTCTCTAGCTCTTATGTAGGACAGTGGTGCCGTCTTCCTCTCATTGTTACCGAGTACTGGAAACTAGCTGGATGCTCCAGATGCTAACTGTTAGCCACCTGCCATTGAGTTGTGCTTCCCTGGCTAACATTCTTAAAAATAACTGCTTTAATCCACTCGAGTTAATAAACAAAATTTGGATTAGATGATGTGTGTCAGAATTTTTTTAATCTGAAATGACATAAAAAAGTTGACCGTTATGAAACAAATAATCAAAAATCAATGGTAGAACTATTTTCTTGTGGTAACTCTCTGTGGTGGATGTGCTAGCTAACATGCTACTTCCCCCGGCTAACATTCTTTAAACTAACCGTCCAGCTACCCAGTAACGTCAAGAGGAACACGACACCTCCGCTGTCCTACATAACAGCTAGGGGGTGAGTGAAATAACATCAAGTTTTCCAAAATGGGTGAACTATCCCTTTATAGAGTGTGATGGCATTTTAAATAGAAAGGAGCTCATACAGGTAGAGGGAAAGTGACACAGACTCAAAGGGAAACACAGTGACCTTCCAGACAAACCCGAC
>OMLF01047669.1:3176-16368 GCA_900302615.1 Holocentrus rufus | reverse complement strand
ATTTTTTGCCCAGCAGAAAAAATGCAGGTCTGAAGGGGTTAAATAGAGACCTGGTCCAAAACAGACCCGAGGACAATCAGATCCAGTCCAAAACGGACCTGAGCATAATCGGATCTGAGGATAATCAGAACTGGTCTGAAGCGCACCCGAGGACAATTGGACTTGGTTCAAAGCAGACTTAAAGGGGACAGGAAACACTTAATAAAGTTTACAAAAATTAATGCAAGGTTTTCCACACCAAAACATTACCCTATGCCTAACATTGTTAATAAGCTGCAAGAAAAGAAATTAACTCCAACTCAAAGCTTGTGTTGTCAAACAAGGACGCAGCCATATTACCTTGGCATAGAGCGTGACGTCACGAGGTTGGTTGGATCGAGTGCTTTCAGTACTTCACTTCATCTTACAGTGTAGGGTCCACAGACTGCCCGACACAGTCCACAAAGAGGCGGCTGTGCGCTGTAAGGCAAGAGCACAACACCGTGCCGTTGTGGCACTAAGCACAACTGATCAAGCTTACCATGTCACAACTGCAGTCACACATTTAGGTCATTAAAACAGTAGCTCAAAACTACCATTTGGTAGTTGGAAACTGCTCCTATACTAATTCCTCAGCCTATTAACAATCAGATAATCAGCACACTTTACAGTATATGAACCTGGGCAGTCGACTCACTCAGGAAGGAGCTTGGACCATTTCACAGCATTTTCAAACTAAGGCAAAGTAATCCAACAGGAGCCTTGTGAGAGAAGAATCCACCGTTTTCTTCATAAAACATGTTTTTCTTTAGCTACTTTCGGTTTGCCGGTGTAATACCTGCGGTTAATGGGGCATTCCAGGGTCTCGGCACAGACGTCTTTCAGTGAAAGCATGGCCACTTCCATCTCTCAGCACCTGTGGAAACCATCGGCTGCTCTTACTCAAAAACAACCCGTGGCTGTGTTTGAGGTTTTTCTCTCCTCACTGGCTCAAAAGCGTATGCCATTCCTCTCAATTTCGTCTTCCATGCTTTCTTCGCGCTGCCAAGCTAGCTGCCTATCCAACTTGATCCAATCAACCAACCAACCAACCAACCTGGTGATGTAGCTGATGACGCAAGAACAAAATGGCGGCGCATCATTGCGGAAGTAGTCGATCAGCATGAAAAAAATCTCTTCTAATTTTATGTAAAAACACTTTCCATCTTAAAAAATCACAGACGTGTTCCCACACGTGTTCCCATTCTGTGTGAAATAAATCAGAATCAGAGTGTTTCGTGTCCTCTTTAAGGATAATCACACCCAGTCCAAAATGGAGGAAGCGCATGCACAGTGCCTGCATGCTCCACGTTTGCTGATGTCACAATATCTATTGTGTGTAGAGCAGACAAACAGTATGTCTTTTAGAGCGTAATACCATTTCCAACATAAATTACTGGTAGGTCAGTGTTAAAGATCAAAGAATTTAATAGGAAAAAAAAGCTGATCGGGTCCTCATGGGTCCATATGGACAAATCAGTTTCAAATTTGCTTATCCGAGACCCATAGGATTTATAATAGACCCGAGCCAATCAGCTTGAGTCTCGGGTGGGATCTCGGGCTTTCGGGTCCACATGGACCCATGAAGACCTCTATCCCAAACATCCTCCGGCTGAATGAAAATAAAAATGAGATTACAACTTTTGACTATGCCTGAAGGAGACAGCTTGCCATTTTTGTTGCACTCTTTTGTGTAGAGAAGGGTTAGAATGGCTGTGGAGATACAAGCATATAGATTGTCTGTTTGGATTCTGTTTATAGTTCCCACCTTTTCCTCCTGGTTTCAAACCCACAATGATCACAGCTCTGAAAACTTGCCCTCATGTATCTGACACTGCAAAACTGGTGCATATGTTGTGTCAGTGAAATTACACAGGAATTATACAGGACCAAGGTCAAGGTTACTTTATTGTTACCCATAGATCTCTACTCACAAACTGTCTAGGACAGCAAATCCTGTCTCTTGTTGTACAGAGTGCAGCCACTCTAAAGACCATTACCAACATTTGCCATTTCCTCCACTCAGCTAATCTAGAAAAGGTAATCCATGCCATTATCTCATCATGCTTTGGTGGCAGAAACTCTTGTCTCGAAATGGTACAAAATCTTGATATTTTCTTTCTTCCATTACATTACCCTCATTCTAGCTTCATTGTGTTGGCCCCCTGTTAATTTTAGGATTGATGAAGTCCTTCCAGTAAGTTTTTTGTAAGTGCAAGGTAAAGTTTGACCTTTTGACTATTCATCAGCTTGAATATAGCCTGAGCCTCAGACAGTTCCTTCTAAGTGTCCCTATAGATCCAGGCATAAAACTAACAGTAACTAGACTCTTTGTCATCAAAGCCCCTATACTTTGAATGAATGCCTGTAGAATTCAAGCTTGTGGCACCTGTGTCAAGTTTTAAAGTTACAGTTTCTGGCTGATGAAATTCCCATCCATATCACTAGTACATTGGCTCTTGTGTTAAAGCTACTGAGATGGTAAGGGTGGTAGAGCTAAGAGGAATAGTGACACCTCCATGTAAGTGTATGTGGCATCTAGATGCCACAGGCATCATTTATAGTCAAATGTAACATAAAGGGTTATGTAAAGTGGAAACCCAATTTTTTTGAGTTTGACAGGTGAGCTCAACCATTGTTGAAGCCCTTAGTTGCAGAGCTATAGAACACATTTGGACACTGTATCTGACGAATGACATTTGAACTGATGATTTTATCACAATAAAGACGGCTGTTGAATTACTAAGACCGCCTTGTTTGGAGCGGATGGGATAAATGGCACATTTACCTTTGAAGTTTGAGTAGCTTGAGGTGAAATTGAGTCAGCTGATGTTGAATAAACTAACCATTTCTTGATCAACTGCTCAACTTTTTTTCTTTTCTTTTCTTTTTTCTTTATTCTTTATTTATATTTCTCCCATACCTCTCAAAACATTTTTAATGTCCTTATTATGTTGTAAATAGTCAAATAACATCAAAACATTAGTCTGTCCTGGACTGTCCTCTGGATTCCACAGAGGAAGTGGGGGAGAGAAGGATGTTAGCTAACTAACATCCATCATGGACAACACCTCTCACCCCCTACATGACACTGTGGGTTCCCTAAGCAGCTCCTTCAGCAGCAGACTGATACACCCACGGTGTAAGAAGGAGAGGTTCCGCAGGTCCTTCATACCGACCGCTGTCAGTCTCTACAACACATGCACCACCTGAGTCATGATGTAGTCACTGTGGTCACTTTACCCCCTCTGCAACATTACTTATAGCATTGGTTACTTACATTGTAATATTTTTATATAATTTATTCATTGCAGTATTGTTTATAACAGGGTCACTTTACAGTGCTATATTTTTATTTCATGTATACTCTAAAGTACTTTTCATATTTATATCATATTGGTCACTTAAGTTGCAAAATTTTCATGTGTATCTACAGTATTATTATTCTATTTATATTATTTTTACCTCTTAATTCTGTTGTGTTTATTACACTGATGCTGCTGCTGTAACAAGTGAATTTCCCCATTGTGGGATAAATAAAGTATAATTTATATATCTATCTATCAATTCAATACCAAATTCAATGCATGACAGTGAATGGGGCAACGTAAACAACGACAACATTGTGATCACATTTAAATGTGATCTGCGTCCGAACAAGGCAAAACACATGATGTGTAAGGTGCAAACACACACTCCATGCATTGTGATGAGACTGAGATGGGATCAGCCAGAGTCAGTGAGGTGGAAATACAATCTGTACAGTGTGCTCCATTAGTGACAAAGTATCTGCCCATTGGTGTAGAAAAGTCTATCACAGATAGAAATGTCATTGCTGCAGGTAGAGAAGTCATCACCACAGGTAAATATGTCATGGGGGTAGAGGTAGAAACATTGTGACCGCAGGTAGACAATGCCATCACGGTAGAAAGAAGCATCATCACCATTGGTAGAAAGGTTATAATCACAGGTAGAAGCATCATCATTGTGGGTAGAAATGTCATAACCAAAAGTGGAAGCATCATCACCATGGTTAGAAATATCATTGCTGGGGACAGAAAAGTCATCACTACCTGTAGAAACTTTGGTGGTCATAGAAATGCCATTGCTATGGGTAGCAATGCCATCACCACAGGTGGAATTAACATCACCATGGGTGAAGATGTCATAATCAATGGCAGAAGCATCATCACCATGGGTAGACATGTCATCGCTGGAGGAAGAAATGTCATCACCACAAATAAAAACATCATCACTGTGGGTAGAAATGTGCTGGAGATAGAAATGGCATCACTTCAGGCAGAAATGTCACCACTGGTTTAAAAAAAAAATCACTATGGGTAGAAACATCATCACCATGGGTAGAAACATCATCACCATGGGTAGAAATATCATCACTGCAGGCGCTGTTGGTAGAAACGTTGCCATGGGCTCTAATGTCATCACTGCTGGTAGACATGTCAGCACCCTGGAAAAGAACATCATCACTGGGGCATGCTGTTGGCTCAGAGGTCTAAAGGTGTGTACCATGTAACTGCAATCCCCTGGGTTTGAACAGGATTTATGTCGCATATCATCTCCATCTCTTGTCTCTGTCTCTCCCTAACATGCTATACAGTAAAGAAGGAATGCCATGCAAATAATCTTTCAAAAACAAAAAGCACAACGATAGAGACATTATCACCACCAGTACAAAATGTTGTCACTGCAGGTAGAAACATGAAACTTTTGAACACCTGAAGGTTCCAGAGACAGTTGAGTACTGAAATTCAGCATCTGGAAGGAAAGTGCTCCTGTACACTGTCGGGTTCATTTGCAATTAAATTGATTTTATTAGGAACAACATTTGATACAAAGACCTTCATGTGGTAGCTTTTTCTTTTTCTATTACTGCAGATAGAAACATTATTGCTGTGGGTTGCAAGAATTAGAATTGGCATCACTGTTGGTTGTGAATAAGCACAGGATTATGTTTACACATACATCATAGAATTGAAGATTTAAAATATCTCACCTACATGACTTCATTCATAAAGTATTACATTGCCAATCAAAGAGCCAAAGGATCAGTTCAAACACTAGGGCAAAGATTACCTTTTGTGTGTCCTGCCAGCACCAGCCTTTCTCAGCAGAACCGTGTTGGTCTGGGGGAGCAGAGGGCGGCTAGAAGATGAATAGTTCACCATCTTGGCTTTCGTTCAAGCTGTGGTCAGTCTCACTTGGTCAGACAGCACAGTTGAAAGCAGCCTCATGAAAGCCAGAGCACTGATAGATAGAAGGTAGCTAAGAACAAGTAATTAAAGGAGAAGAATGCAGGGGTGTCAGTAAGCCTGGTAAGGGGTACTGTAAATTAGTCATTATAACCGGTAGGTGGAATTCATAGGCTGACTGTTGAATCTGTTTGTGTCTAATTGTCAAAACAGGCATCATGAGCAGGTTTTATTACGAGGATTTTCAAATATTCAAATATTTCAAACATTATTTTGCTATTCATTGCCACTTGAAAAATTAAAGTAATTACACACAGAGTCCATGGTCTGTTAAAACAGGTTTTTGCCTTAAATAAGATGAACAGCAGTGTACAGTAAATGACTTCATAGTTTGAAGTCACAACTTCTATATTGAGCTGTGGGAAAAATAAAAAAAAGAAAGTTTCTGAAGCCATCACGACTTTTTAGCAGGGTAATTACTTACAAAACATACTGCACTGTGCCAGATTCACTATGTGTTTTGTCTACTTGTTTCTCCCTACCACTGTGGCTCTTGTGTCTTTTCAGATTTCAGAACAGGCCCACCTCTAAGGACTGCAGATACCAAGATAAATCCCCCTATGAAATGGCATGGTGAAATGACTCCTAAATAAAACTACTCCAACTCCAGCCACCTCTTCTGACACACACAATGGGCCAATCGCCTACTTGCACTGAGAAAAGAATATAATCCAGCCAATAAAGATGTGTTTACAATGGCAGAGTGAGACAACATGCTATTTTCTCCTCTTCACAGGCCTCTTATTCACTCTGTCCTACAGTCTTTAACTGTGATGAGAACTGAGGAGAACCAGCAGTGTCATTCCCTTAACCGGTCGCCTAAGGCACTGACTTAAGGGTTGCTTTGCAAGTACTACAACGCTGAAAAGTTGTGCCAACTGCAGATGTTCAGCACATACTGTACTGTAAGTGATTATTAGTAATTTATTCAGTGGGTGGAAAACACTGCATTTGACTGTTCACTTACAAATTCATTTGGTTAATGTCTAACCCATATCTTTAAAGGAATACTTCCAACGTTTTGGGCAAAATACCCTTTTTCCGACCCAGAGTGAGACAAAATGCTCGATGCCATTTTCTGTATGTCCGCTAGTTCTGTTCGTAAGGTTAGCATTTTCGTGTTAGCTCGGCATAAAGAATTGAAGTCTACAGGAGTCATTTGCCTAGCTCTGTCAAAGTGAAAAAAATGAACCTTACAGCCAGATGCATCGTTGGGTCTGGGCATTTGAGGCTTCAACCCTGAATGTTTTGAGCCTAGCCTCGAATATATTTTGGTCTGGAAAGAACTAGCATTTCAATGTGGCAGAGCAGAACTTTTGTTGGATTGGAGATCGGGAAGAAATAAAACGCTGGATAAAAAAACACGCACAAGCAGCACCCATTTACCAAAGTCAGTTCAGTCAATTCTGAGCCCCTGACCCTGGAAGAGGGAAAAATGAATAGCGCGACGACATGCGCAATAACGCACATCAGTGCACACAGCTGCTATGAGAGCTACAGGTGGAGGAGAGCTGAAGCTCAACTGTCAGCACCATCTCTCTTCTCATTCTTGCCTTAATTGGTAAAGTTCTCCAACAGCGTTCTCCAATAACTTGATCACACTGGCTCTGGCACTATAAGTTGATTTCTCCATCAATATGATGTGATAGTATGATGTATAACTCACTGCTTTTACATTTTTATAAGTATAAAAAATTATACATGCATAATGAAATTGGCTGCTATGACACTTCCTATGTTTAAGTGACGGAGATACAATAATAATGTAGTATAAATTCCGTTTTTCACTTTCATGGAACTACGCTGATGACTCCTGTAGACTTCAAGTCTTTATGCTAGGCTAACAAGAAATGCTGCCGAGAGAGGTGAAAATGGTATTGAACATCTCGTCTCAGTCTGAGTAAGTCAGTATTTTTCCAAAAATATTGGAGTATTCCTTTTTATAAAAGCTACTTTGGACTGTAGCTGGTGTCATTCTATGTGATCTTTACTTAAGCAGATGTGACCAAGAGAAGTCCTGTGCTTTGTTTTCCATTTTTCCATATATCTACAGCATACTCTTGCTAGGGATTATTCATTATCTAGATACTGTCAGTGAGGCCTTGATCCCTAAGCACAGGGTCCCATGAGGCAATGGCATCCTGTCTGGGGAGTGTCCTATACACTGCTCATGTTATGAAATAGACAGGAAGATAAAACCCACAGACAGTCGTCTAGACAAAAAGATATGAAGTGCCCCTGACGTAACCTAGCCTGGTGTTACCAGACCATATATCTCATCTCAAATGAGATAATGAGATAAGGTGTGGAACCCCTCAATATTGAACCATTTGTGGAATGGGCGTGGCCAACAGCCAATTCCTGCCATTTATAACAATAATAACAATTGCTGCTGTTTACTTAGCTTTGGCACCTAGCTTAGTTTAAACCTTTAAAAAAATTGTCAGATATTTCTGAAACAAGAATTTTTCATTATATTTTTTCAGCAGTCAGGAGAATAATTTGGCCCTGAACTGCTTCACTAGGCCCTATTGACACTGCTAAGAACTGCTGGAAATTATTTTTCAATGGGAGTCCTTTTTTCAAAGTGAAAGTTCTAGCAGTAGTGACAATAACAGACTGAAGCCCATATAATTTCAATTTCTAGTTAGTTATTAAAAGACCAAAACAAATCACGTTGCATATTAGAAAGATCCATGCATTATGCTTATTTGAATGAAACATGACGTCACAACAGTTTGAGAAACTCTTACCAAATGGCGAGCAAATAAAATATACAGATTTATGTCAGTACAGATGAGCATTTCTTAAATATCTAAAAAATTTGATTTGTATTAGCTCTAAATTATTCATTCTTGAATGACAATTGAGTAAAAATAAATGTATTATATATGTATGTATATAATTGTTGGCAGTGGGCACTGCCTTTTGGACCCTGCTGTATTTTGTATACAGTATTTACAGTGAGACTGTAAGTCAGTCTATTTATGGAGGATGCTTTACTTTTTGATTGCCTTAACATATGATAGCAGACTGACAGACTCAAATTTCAAGTTCTTCGGAAAACAGGTTTCAAAGTTGCTTTGTAATGGTGACTGCTGACAAAATCCTGATACCACCTCATATCATCAGCTGTGAAGCAGAATCAGAGGAAGACCAGGTAAATTAGATATGTGACACTGCCGACTGTTACTCATCTCTAGTATATTTTATGTACCACAGTGATTCATAGATTTTTGTGTAGTCCTCAGGGTTTTATCTGTTTTCTTTCCCAGCTTCCAACTGTATCACTGTATTCACTCTCCATCCATGGTGTGATATTACACACAGATGATTGATAGGGACATGAGAGATTTTAATAACAGTATAACACATTGAGCTTACACAAAAGCTTCTCTGCAGATATTTGATTATCATTCATGCAGTGGTGTTTACCAGTGTTCACTTCATAGGAGGATGAAATAATGAAACGTGGCAAGGCCTCGCTAGAAAAGGAAAAAAAGCAAACTTTCACATGAGCAGAATGAGCAGCAGATACGTACTTTACGAGATGGAAGCAAGGCAAGACAACCCCTCACTTCTATCGCTGTCAGAAACAGCAAGGATAATTACTGTTGCAGAGAATACCTAATTATCCTTCTATTCAGGACCAAATCTGTTTCCCTCTCCTTTCTTATTTCCTTTGAAAATGAGGTCTCATGTCTTAAAATAACCTCAACCTGAAACCCAAGCTGTATCTCTCTCCCTCTCTCTGCTGACTTGGATCCAGCTGTGTTATTGAAACCATTAGGAAGTGTGTTAATATAGTGCTCAGTCACTGGCTGTATCTCAGAGTTTTCCGCCTCCTCTTTTCACTTAATTTGAAATCAAAGATTCAGTTAGTATTTCTGCTGACATTTTAGAGACATGCCCCCCTCTCCCAGCTTGGTGTTCCATTGAAGCCAGCCATATGTAGCTGATGAGTATCAGGCTATTGATCCCAGTGAGGGCTATAGTGAGGGCAAGCGAGGGATCTGTTTTGCTGCTACAGGCTTTAGGACACTCATTACAAGATGGGATTATACTAGCACAACCCCACAGCACACAATTAGCTGTAGAAACTGGAGAAATATTGCAAGGGCAAGGCCTACAACTGCAAAACCTTTTCTTTTCTAACACCACATTGGCTTTTTGCTTTTAAACTGAATGGGCACGCTGAAGCTTTGGACACTATTGATCATTCTGGACTAATTTTCTAACAACTACTTCTACAAAGACTATGTGCCAATGTCAGTCAAGGTAATGGTAAGCAAGTCACACAATATGAGAAGAAGTTAAAATAGAATGGCTGTCTAGTGTTCTACTTTGTATCCCAGGTGAGGTGAAGATACATTACAACACATCCTCCAATCCAGCCGACCACATAGGTCGATTGTTGCTACCCTCAAATATGGCTCATTGATTACGACACACAGGACTAATAAACATGTAGAGACAAACACAAAAATGAAACCTAACCACCCAGAAACGCCAAGACCCAACCCCAGTCTCGCTTCACTTGGGAATCGAACACGGGTCTCCTATGTGAAAGTCCTGTGTTTTGTTACCCCAACCTCCTTCCTATGTGGACTTTCTTGCTCTTTGTATGACGTCGCTTACCACTGGTAGGGGTGCTAATTTATGAAACGTTCCTGTCGGTCATTTCACACTGTAGGAACAAACGTTCTTTGGAGTCGTTCTTTGGAGAAGAACATCCCGTACATTCTGTTGGCTTTTGTAGTAAGAAGTAAGAAGTCAGAAAAAGGGTGCCAGAGAGGAGACTCACTGTTGACAAACTGTTGAACCTTAGATTCAGGAGGAACAATGAGGATTCTGTCCTGGCAGTGGAATGGTGAACCAACTCTTTACCACAGTGCAGATACTGGAGGGGTCATGGGAGTTTTCCCATCCAGTGCTGTACGGGTATGGGCTGAAATTCAACCATGCCTCATTTTGCTGAGGACTCCCTGGAACCCTTCAGGTACCTCTGGGGGTCCCTGGACCCCACTTTGAGAACCGCTGATATAGTGAAACTGTCATTATTAGGTTAGAACAAGAGCTACTACTACTTTTGAATGGGAACCAAGTTCTACGTAATGACTCATTTGTTGTTCATTTTACAGAATGAACATCGATAATTGTGCGTTTGGTTAGACATGAATATAGACTGAGTCTTAGCACAGCAGCATAACTATTCTTGTGTAATAAGTTCCTTTCTAGGCCTATACTGAGCAAATCATATGAAGGATTTAATTCAGGTGTAACTCCTTCCTTACTAACCATTAGTAAGCATTATGATGTTATTGACTCTTAACTAACAGTTTATGATGTGCAGCATAAGGCATGTACGAGAAGCTAATAAGTACTCAATAATGACTAATACACAGCTAATAAATTACTAATACACTAATAAACAACTAATTAATAGCTAATATGTGTACCCTAAAATAAAGTGTTTTTCGACAATTTTCCGACATCAA
Organism: Holocentrus rufus; assembly: GCA_900302615.1. NCBI lineage: Eukaryota > Metazoa > Chordata > Actinopteri > Holocentriformes > Holocentridae > Holocentrus > Holocentrus rufus. Next base: position 5,582 of record OMLF01047669.1, on the reverse strand, counting down.
AAGCTGCTCTTAACTCCAAACCAAATCAGCCTGCCTCTCTCCTGCCACTCCCCTCTCGAGGCTAAAGTCCACCTCTTGCCACTTCTAGCTCCCCACTCTGGTCCCACTCTACAACACTCACATAACCTGGATAACTTCATTTCAGCAAGCTTGGGGATGGGAAACACTGAACAAGTTTCCTACTTGGATTTCCATGTTGAAGGACCCTTCCACTGGTGGAAGTTGTAATTTCTGACTTTCCGAGGGAGTGGAGAGGGTTCCTCGTTCACTTTTGTCACCTCTCTCAGAAAGAAAACCAGAGTGGCGTGGATGGGAAGAGACCTGAGACCCTATTGTCAATTTAGATTTTGCTGTATAACTATGCCATTTTTGTAATGAATGTGGGGAATTGCAAAGTACGAAATTATGATGAGTGTAACATTTATTCACTGGAAATGAAAATGAGTTTGCTTTCATAAGCCCATGCACATAAAGTAAATAGTCACAGACGCACAGCCCTGCATGCAGTGCTCACACACACACACACACACACACACACACACACACATCTGCACAATATGCTCATGGGGCCACTGCCGAGGCCTGTCGAGCAACAGGACTCTAGAATATCCGTTTGCTCTGGCGAGATCCATCTGAGGTAATAGTACCATGTGTTGCCTCTTTTCCTTGCACACATCTGTCTGCGTGGTGGGTGAGGGGATGAGGGGGGACTGGAGTGTTGATATGATGTATGAAGCTGTTTGTGGAGGCTGAGCTGAGAAGAATGGAGCCCTGCATCACTTAGCATCCTATTGCCAGACACAGCTCTGCCATTACACCTCCCAGAAGTATCACGCACACCCCGCTTGAGTAATTTTGCCATCTGTTGACAATGTTTACACGGCGGGTGATTTGTCATCACAAACAGCAGGGCAAAAATTAACAAGCTTATTTATGATCCACGTTGCATTTGCACAATGAAAATGCCATTGGTCATGTAAAACAGAGTGCACTATGTGCACTCTGTTTTTTTGCAGTGGAAATACAGCTGCATTATATCATTCAAATTGTGCTAATGTTCTGTAGGCCAGTATCTAATCCTGGTAAATAACAGCTTTATTTCCAGGATATCAGAGGTAACAAAAAATATTATACTATTGATAGGATATATTAGTTGGGAGAACTGAGATGGACTTTCCCTTCTGCAAAGCTCAGCCCTCGGAATTAAAGTCCTGGGAACACAATGCTATTTGCACTTTCCTGAGAATGTAGCTGAGAAAAGGTCAAACAACAAATTGAAATCTTGGCCCAATATTAGATGTAGAGTGAGAGCCGAAGTGGGGAATGACTATGAGAAAAATAGAGAGAAGGCAAGGACTTAAAAAAAAGAAAGAAAAGAAAAAAATGTGCACAGTATGTCTCAATAGGCATTTGGAATTCCTTGCAGCATTGAAAAGTGTCTTCCAAGTTATGGGATCAGTCCCAAATGTTATATTCCTGAAGGGAAAGAATCTCATTTTGTATGTATAACTTTGAAAAGGTCATAGGAAGAGCAGTCAGGCAGGCGAGAACTTGTGAACCATCAAGAGACAGTTGGTCTGAAGAGAAGATCAGAAAGGGGAGAGAGGCAGCGCATGCTGTACTGATCCTCTGATATTCTCTAAAGTGCCTTGAGACACTGTTTAAATTGTGTGTGCATGTGTGTGTGGCGGTGTATGCATATATCTCTTCTTGTGTACATGTATATACAAAGTTTATGCTGGGGCCAACATGCACAAGCAAGACAAGCACAAAAGAAGAAAATGGGATATGGCTCGATGAAGTGAAAAATATATCTGCCGTTTTGCTTTATAGCTGAATAGTTTCCTCACATCTGACATTTTAAAGCAAGGAGTTTTTAACTGGTCATGAAACAGTCTCAATTTCATACTGATGCCTCAATATATATGACCTACATAAGCAAACAAGACCATCAGCGAGAATACTGGCTATTTCAATAGTTATTCTAAACGCCTGCCACCAGGTTGGATTCCCCAACCAAATCAGACGAAATGATTTATGGCACACTAACTGGAAGAGCCTAATTTCACATTACATGTGGCGTCATAGCATGAGGGAGTACAAAGATGTTACTAGGATGAGAAAAGGACATGCCTCTTCATTTGATAACATTAAAAGTTCCGCACGCTGTTCCGCACTTGTGCCTGTAGGATGTGACGGTTGGTCTTTGTGTTTGGTGGTGGCGTTTGTCCCGCCCCTCCTGCACTGTGATTGGACGGCTGGGTAAAAAGTGACATTGACAAGCGTTTTACCCAAAGTTTTTCAAATCTTCAAACATTTTTCAAATCTTGGCGACTGAAAAAAAAAAAAAAAAAAAAAAACGCCACACGCAGAAAAAGACGCTCAAGCGTCACTGTGCTGCCGGCG
>OMLF01047657.1:7402-18222 GCA_900302615.1 Holocentrus rufus | reverse complement strand
TACGGGAGCAACTCTACCCCAGACCAGCACTGCCAGCCGGGGGCAATGACAGGGCTTTTTCATCTTCCCTATTCATTTGTATTGGAGATCTATGGTCTTGTTTTGCCTCTCTGTTTCTTTATGTTATGATTAAATATTGTCTATCTGCACAATTGATACCTAAGGCCAAAGGGAAGTCACTTTGCCCACACATAATTTGTAAGCTGTCTCTTTCCCTGAGGACAGATTTGTTCACAGGCAGAGGATCTGTTCTGTATTATACTGCTGTAACACTGCCTTGCCTTTCGTCTCTCTTTAACGTCATGCCTTCACATTCTTGGTGCTCTGTCTGAGGTTTACATATTTCCTTCCTCAAGGGGAAAAAGGGGGATAAAAACATATTTGAGTGGTAATCATAACCTTCTCAGAGGGAAAGGCTTTTATTCACATGTTAGAGAAAAGACTAGGGAAAAAAAGCAAAGCTTTTGAAGTCATCAAATTTAACACTGATCACTCTTTAACCCCAAATATTTTTAAAGAAGACTTTGATAGGAGGTGTGAAGCTACACTGCTTGATCTTACTGCATGATATCACATTCAAGTGACAGCAAGACCATAACAAGACTTTCAAATAAGCCACTTTAAATTAAAGCTGACAGCTTAAAACAAACATGGGTGACTGCTTAATTAGTAAATGAAAGGAGATATTTCATTTCCTCTTAGTGTGAAAGGGCTTAGGAGGCTCATGGAAAACCTTTCCAAAAGCCTTAAGAGGCCAATATTGAGTTCTGAGACACAGGCAGATAATTCAGAAATTCTCAAACTATTTTGAAAAAATTGCTCTTTCTCAAACTGCAGTGAGAGTAAAAAAAAAAGAGGTTTAACAGCGGTGTAAAGACACTGGTAATAATGATTCTATGAAGTGGTGACATTGCTAAATTCAGAGCATTACTGCAGCCCCACCTGATTCAGTATTCATAAAAACATTGAATTCTCTATATCACCGCTGTTTGTTTAAGCACCAGGTTGCCTGTTCCTAGCGATGATGGCAAGTGCAGCTTCCCACTTTGTGTGTGCACACATATCATGCGAGTTTCATCTGTGAATTAGTCCGTCCTTTCAGACAGGATTTGGTGGATGGGCCTGTGTTTTTAAAAGAAGCTGGCTTTCTTCATAGCCCCAGGTCATCACAACAGAATATATTGAGCACATTATGGATATGAATCCTGGGCCTAGACACGCAGCGCAAGGGTCACTGCTTGGAGGCTTTGCGTTAGTTCCACACTTCATTGCCATAAAGCAATAATACACATCCCTGTTAACTCTTTCTTTTTCACACTAAACAGCAGGATGAGTGTAATTGAATATGTGCTATAGGGTAGTGCAATTTTCAGGGTACTCTAAAATTTCTTGTAGTAATAATACTACCCCATAAAGATATATTACTAAAAATGACAGTGTTGATTTCTTACAAATGAGCAACTGTGGAAATGATTGATAACCCTTCGGACACAGAATTGTTTTATTGCTGTGTTATTGCTCTTAGCTTGATTTGTTCTGCTAATAACAGGTCATTCTCGGTGTAGCCATTCCATTTAGTCCAGTCTGGTGCAAAAATCTACTGATATTACACCCAACAGCTGCACAAACTTCAATTAATGACACAGTTTAAATTTGATTTATAGATTTTCAAAGGGCCGGGATATCGCAGCGGAGTGACATTGTTTGTAGAGTGACATTGAATACCCAGAGGAGTAGAATAAAGTGCTGAATGGAGAGGTATGTGTTCACATGCTATTACTGTTTCATAGATGTCCTCATTTGCGATGCATGGAAATATTCTATTCTTGGGTAGAAGTGAGCTTCTGAGAAATATTTGTCATTGTAACCATGCAAAACTCCCAACTAGAACTTGTACCACTGCTGTAGAACACCTTTACTTTTTTACAAGTCAATGTCCAAATGTAAAAAATGAATAAATAAAATAAAATAAAATAAATAATCAGTGGCATTTGCTAATCCAGGAATTTGCAATCATTATGAGCATGCAGACATTTTTGTTTGATTAAGCCATGGTAATTGAAGAGGGAAATATTACAGAAAGACAATATCACTTTGCTATTGATATATGTTAGAAATATGATTTTTAGTTAAGGTGTTCACTGTGAAATTTTGGAAGAACCAGTGTTGATAGGGAGCTGTTTATTAACAGAAAAATGAAATGTTATAATTTTCTACCAAAATGTATTATCCCTTAAAACGATGGAAAGAGACAAGATAAAATACCTTCTCATCTTCTTCTTCATCGTCAGCCATGCTCATGTTCACCTAAGAGAGAATAAAGGGTACAGGGTGATTTCAAATGAACGGGACATGTGGGCACTGGAGCATTTTTAACAAACACCTAGTAATGAAATTTTCTTCGAGTACATTCACCCCTATTGGGAGAGGCCTGTTTCCATAGAGACCGCATCACAAGGGTGACCTCACACAAAAGGAGAGGTGAAAGAGGGCCTTCCTCACAAGAGCACTGTCACACCAAAGCAATCTCATTTCTCCACAACATAACCACACAGAAAAACAGAAAGAGGAAAGGGGAAAAAAAAACAAACATTTAATTTCAATGCTGTTGCCTAGATCACTTTATATCAAGTCATCCCTGACCCCGCTGCCGTGCACACTGTGACATTGCCTGGGAACAGAGCTGTGTCATTGCTGGCCAGAGGGTCACAGAGAGGTGACAGTGTCTCCGCACTGGATATGAGGGTGAGCCTGGGTTTTAACATTGCCCAGGGACAACATCTTTGCCAGCAGCCATAAACACAATCACCGGGCTGGGGATGTTGCTCTGGGGAGGGTGTGTGAGCCGGCCAGGCCCCTAGCTGGCCGTTGAGATGGCTTACAACATGGTGAAATTGGGGGGCAGTCAGAAGTGTGAACAGCATTAACCTTCACAGACATGTGTAGGGCAAACATAATTTCCATAATAGTAGATAGAAATGAGATAGTAGCATGTTCTGGAAAGAGGCTGTAGTGTTGTCTTTACAACTGTAGTGAAACCAGCCAGTATACAAATGCACCATAAACATACAATTGCAGTAATTTAATTTTAATGGTGTTTTGCTGATTCACCGAGCCTCTGGAGATGATGCAGAAACTAGTCTAACAATGTGGAATTGTGCCACAATCAACCCCACTGTGCTGTGCATTTAATTAAACAGCTCCTGGGTGTTTTAAAAATGTATTAGCAATAATTCCATTGTACAATCTTGCAGATGTGTAATTGTAACAATTGCAAGTGGACATAGATTAAAAAACTGGCAAACTGCAGAGAAGTGTGTAGAAAAAATGAAAAATAAAAAAAATGCATTAAACCATTAGCGTCTCACCAGTGGTGAGCTAGCAAACAGTGCAAGTTGGCGCTGTAGCAACGCGCCTCTACTGATCTGAGTGGATGAATCGTGCAGCGCTGAGAGCGCGCGTCACTCACCAGGTCCTGGTTGGAGGTGGCCTTCCCTGTGGTGAGCTGGAAGTAGTTCCAGCCGATGAGGAGAAGCAGGAAGAGGGGCAGCATGAAGAGCTCCCAATGCCACACCGTCACCAGGAAGATCTGAGGAGACAGGATGGGATAATATAACGCACAGATCATCACACCACGGCATCGTAACCTCACTCTCAAATCTCAACAAGCCTCTTCCCCAAGCAATATCTATAATGGTTTTACCCACATCCCAAATCTTATGAAGAGCACTACAGACTGTAAATCCACTGAGATCCACAGCTGATGGCAACAGTTTTCACTGGTGGCTTGAAAGTAACAGACATTTGGGGACAACTTTTAATATCTTTAAATCCTATTTATATACACCAGTAACACAGCGCTGGCAAAGTGCCTCACTGCTGAACAGAAAGTATGACATGGGTAGGCATGGTATGCTGTCTTTTAACTAGCACATCAAATCCTCTTAGATTCGGAGGCAGTGAGGCTCTCTGACTAGGCACATATGGCAACTGGAGGAGCATTTGCAACATTTACCCCCTCCGTGGCGATGATACTGAGAAAAGCCAAGACCCCTGGTAGAAATAAGATGGATCACACTGAATGAGTAATCCCTCATAATTCTGTAAAGGAGTGGTGCTAAGCACGTTGCACAACACCCACTGCATTTCACAGCAGAGCACTAATTGGACGGCTGCATTTAAACCCATTTAGTGACAGCCTAATGAGTCTGTCTCCAACTGAAATTATCAGGAATGTGTGAGGAGGATCACACCAGCAAGTTGACAGGAATGAAATAAAAACGTTCCCCACAGCAAGTTGAATCTTAAAATCTATTATAGTGTGATTATGTGCCAATATACTCAACATATGGTCCACTCTCATTTAGCACATATAGAGGGTATATTCTTGTCATACTTTATATGCTACATTTTCTGTAACTGCTGCATCCTTTGCATCAGTTATATCCATTCTAGTTTATTTTTTTCTTTTTTTAACAAAGTTTGTTTGTTTCGAAACTTTGAATATGACTGCACCGCCAAAGCATTGTTACTGTATGGTAGCACTGTGCAGTCGAGGCTCAAAGAGCTGGAGGCTGCTTGGAGTAGGAACAATATGTTAGAGTTAAGCCTGAGACAGGATGTGAAGCACTGGGGCCTTCAGGCCTCAATAGCAGGCCTGTAAACAGCAGACTGCTCCTGTCATAGCAACCAAGCGGAGTCTGTGCATGTTGCTCTGGGGGCCAACCTACCTACTGCCACACCAGGCCTAGGTTCAAACGGCCACCAGGGAAACGTGAACCGTGAGTAATGCACACAACACTGTGGCCTAAGTGCCCTAGGCTTCACCACTGTACCGCTTATTATCCTTCAATACAATCTGGGAGATGGTGGCTGAACAAAAGCAACATGCAGAAACACAGCGGGCTGACCGAGATGTAAAGAAATAATATGAGCAATATGTTATTGTTATTTTTCTATAACAACTCATTTGAATTATACAGCCGCAAACTAGAGCTGGTGGGGGGAATAAGGTAAACAATGAATATGCATGATGTGCAGAGGTAGCTGCAGTGCATCTCCTCTCGGTTATGAATAACCTACGTCATATGTTGTCACCTCAGTTCCCATGAGGCTATTCTAAAGCGACGCTCTCCTCACCCCAGAGGAATTCAGCTGGCTGGTGGACAGGTAGCCTGTCATATCCCCAGCGTTCTCATAAAAAAGGAAAAAGAAAGGGGGAAAATGTGCCTGGAAACTGACATGAGCCCAGCAGGAATGTTGAACCTGCTTGCCCTCCCTGCAAAAGCTGCTACATTAACCACTAAAGTCTAATTGCTTGGTCTCTGTCTTCCTGTGCAAGTCAACAGAGGGAGCCAATTCATTTCCGCCCAGGGAGCCGGCAGAGAGAATCTGTCACAGGTATTCATAATCGCCCACTAATGCAAATTTCTGCTCACCACGTTCTGGCTCAGTGGACAAGATAAAAGCCTACAGAAATACAATGCCTTGTGTCTAAACTGAGTGCTTAAATGAGGGTATAAACCAAAACTGTCAGAAATATCTTCTCAATTCCTCCCTCATGGTATGTCAGCCCATGTGTGCAGGATTTACATGCTTTTTTAACACTAATAAAAACGTTAGAGAGAAACATCTGGGAGAGCCTCTCAGATTCCTTCACTCAGGTGCACAGACTGAGACTTTGCCGTCAGATATCCCTCAGTAATGAGCAGAGGCAGGACTATACCTTTTCCTTGTCTCCTCGCATTCTCCAGAGCCTCTGTGAAATGGAGACGGAACTAATTCCCCACTAAGTGGTTTATGTTTTATTAGCAAGCAGCTGAGTGATTAAAGGACATGTCGCACAAAGTGCAACCTTTCAAGCGTAAGTGTAAATTTGTATAGAAAAAGAATCCACATTTTAATTGCTGGCAAAGTTAGGCTCCATTTCTGTCTTGAGGGCCTGACTCCATTCCTTTTTCATCCGTCAACAAATTACACATGACAAGTAAAACCTTAAACACCACAATGCTAATATCTTACATGGGTGGTAAAACAGCCATTTATTTAAGCAAAAAGACATAGAGCAACAAACAAAAGGAGGGGAGGTAATAATTAATGATATACATAAGCATTTAGGTTTACACACAGCAGAATTGGATAATGAACGACTTGTAATTGAACAAGTGTTAGTATGTATGTCTGGGAGGAGTGTCTCTAATGTAGGAAACCTCCCTTGACAAACACCATTTAGCTGAAAAATGTCTGTATGATTATGCACAGGGTGTCTAGGGGGAGAAAAAAAAAGAATGAATTAATAAAACTATTAGCGCACGGTGGAGTAGGTGATGGAGATGCACTCTCCTTAGCCACCTGTAAGCGCCTGGAGAAGGGGCAACCCTGGGCAGAGCAATTCTGCCAGCAGGGTTAAGAACAGCCTGACAGATTTGTTTTATAGTGCCATTAATATGATTCCACTAAATGCATTCTGCGCTTTCTCATGCAGATCCCCTGGCCAGCAGAATCCAGCACCTAATAATAAAGCACTCAGCGATTAAAAGTGTGAATAAAATAACTTAAAGCTGAGCAAGCATGGCAGCTCCCACCACCCACACTCTCCCAGGAGGGGGTGAGATCGTAGCAGGAACAAAGGGACAAAGACACCCTCACTAAGAGTTTCTACCATCCTGTAAATTGATTAATAGAGGAGGGGGTGGCCCAGTCTACCAGCCCAAACTACTGACTGGCAGACTTAACACCAGACTGCAAGGCTGCCAAATGTTCTTCTTATACCCTACAGCAGATAAGGAGCTGTAAATACGGGCATCACATCAGCATAGCAGACATAATACTGTATATGAGCCATATTAATAAAATTACGCGTGCTGTAAAAAATAAATATATAAATATAAAAACAAAAAAAACAACAAAGTGAAACAAAAAAACTTTCCCCTATTATTTACTATGCAGCAGATTTCAAAAATACCCATATTTTTAAAACTATCCACAGTCCAAAAACAGAGAGGATTTAATCTTGGCTGCATCTACACTATTTCTCTTCAGTTGCACTCCACTTGGAAAGCTAAACAAAGCGAAGAGAGCGCCAGCCAGCATTATGAGGGTCAGTCAAGGGGGCTGTGGATGGGTGCCAAATTACGTGAACATATACTGAAAGAGTTTAACAAGACTGACTACAGGCTGCAGGGTTTGTGTATGTGTGTTTCTGTGTCCATGTGTGTGAGAGAGAGAGAGAGAAAGAGAGGAAAAGAGATAGAGAATCCATGTATGCGCATGCATTAAAAATATGCGGAATTCAGTAATAAAAATATAAATAATAATAAAAGCGGGTACAAAACCTCGCAGAGTCTTCACTCTGATATAGATGGACTTTTTCTGGGTGAAATCAAGGGCAGTAAAATTAATCTGCATTACTTCCTCAATTAAAATACAAAAAAGAGATTAATAATGAATCAAAGGCACAAGTGGCAGCTTAGCTCACGCAGGTCTTTTTTTTTTTTTTTTTTTTTTCAGTCGGGCTGGAACACAGTCTGGCTGAGGGCTTATGTTGGGGACGGGAGCGGCAGGCTTTAAAGTAGCTGTAAACGCAGAGCAATGAGACATGTAATTTGTGGTGAGCTTGGGCCAGTGTGGGGACAGGCTTTCAGGGGGTGTCAGAGGCAGAGGAAGCACAGATAAGATTTCTCTTCGGGGCAGGTAGAGTGTGTGGGCAGCCATGGTGCTCTGAGCTAACACTGAATAAATATTTCACATACGCTCAGCTCAAGTCTTATCGACTGGGGAGAGAGAGACAGAGAAAGAGGGAGAGGGGGAGAAAGAGAGAGAGAGAGAGAGAGAGAGAGGGAGGCTGCGTTCTACTGAGAGCAATAAAAACGGGGAATCTCATTTCCCTCTTGAGCAGGGCTAAATCAGCTGTAGCAGCTCTGGAGTACAACACAATTTACAATTCATTTTTCAAAAATCAAATGCTGATATACTAGCCTTTATATTTACTTTGTCACTGTTAGTTTTATGCTTTTTTTGTCATCACTAATGTCACTTTTTAATAAAAACCAGACAAGAAAAGAAAAATTTAGCAATAATTCCATACCTAAATATAACCATAAAAATTATACCCCTTATGCAATTTAAAAACTAAACCATAAAAATATTTAATATAGTGTATGTCTTATTTTGAGTGAATTAAGTGTTGACTAATGATTCTGATTGGAAAACAGAGGGCTCGCCATTAAAGAAAGATAAGAAAATGCCGCAGCTTGTAAGGATGCATGCCCAATACAGTCCAACAGTGATAGCAGGCTCTTTATCAAAGCACTGAGGAAAAGCAGCCGTGCGAGGCAAAGCATTAGCATTTGCTCACAGGGCCATCTCTGGCCGTTGTCTCCCCGCCTGTCTGACACATGCCAGGGCCAGAGCAGTGCCAGTACGGGGCTGGAGCAGGGCGGTCAGCGGGGGCCCTGTGGTGCCTGTCAGTGGTGGCTACTCTGACCCTGCGCTCCGGCACTGGCCACGAGTGTTTAATCCGTGTCGGGAGCGTTAACACTGAGCGACCTCCTGGGTGACAGATCTGCCATGCGAGCCTTTTCCCCCGAGGAGGTGGGGAGGGAGTGGCGTGGACTCTCTCTCCCTGTCAGCTCGGCTCACACACACGTTAACGTGCCGGGGCCGAGACCGGCCCTAGAACAGCCACACACAGGGGCGGACAGGTCGCCGCCTGAGCTGCCTGGGGAGAGGTGTCCTCTGTGACTAGGAAGGTGGCGAGTGTGTTAGAGGCAGTCATTATGATACGGCACACACAACGGGGTTAAACACGGAGCGCACTTCATCTAGGCTGAAAATAAGTACAATACAAAACAACAGAGGCACAGACAAAACCGTGCTGCTGGAGCGCCAACACAGTTATTTAGCTGTTAAACCCCCCTTATTTGTTTATACTTAAAAATTATATTATGCTACTTCATAAAAATTAAACACCAATAAATATGGTTAAGTTAAATTGAATTAAATGTGTTCTCAAAACTGAAATCCATGTCCTAAAACATACACTGGGCACATTCAAAATGGGCACAATTTTGCAGCCATAATGAGGTGAATATTAACAGAGAAAGCTTATTAATCCCACTAATAAGCGGACATGCTTCAAGGTTACATGCTCTGCATTCAGCTAGCCTCAAGAGCTGACAACTGACACACAGCCATTCAGGGCAGCTAAATAATAATGCTGTGTCAAATCAGAAGGCATTGCTGAGCAGTTTGCAGGTACCAATAGCCTATCATTTAATAATTAATAGATCTCAGAGTGTTTTCAAAACCATGAATATACACACACATCACCATCAGTGCCATCTTTTTTTTTCTTTTTTTTTTTTCCCTCCCTGTCTCTCCTGGATACATTCCCACTGCATGCTCTGTGAGAACTCCCACAGCCATGGAAATGGAGAGTATAACCCCCATGAGACCGAAGAAACCCACTCCTTTAAGGCCTCAAACTTTTTCAAACAGAGAGAAAACAGATGCAAAGCAGAAACAAGAAGACAATTCACAGACGCGCAGACCACTCTCGCCGCTCTCACAAAAGCACGGGCCGCGCTGCATTGCAGCAAACCGCAAATGGGCAGATCCAACACTCACAAAACATCTCATTTTCAGGGACAGTGTTAACAAGAACAATTATGACAACTCTGATTATGGCTTTGATCTTGGCCATGCTGGTATTCTGGTTAATGGCCCCAACTGCCATGGCTCTACACAGGTGGTCTCCCGAGACCTCTGGAGCCAGATCTGACCCTGTCCTGCCCTCATCTGGGGAGACGATGATTCTATCAGCCCAAAAAAGCACCCGTTGCAGCTGCCAACTGTGTTTACAGCTGCACCGCATCAAACATTCATCAAATGCCATCTTTACAGTCTGTGATGTGAGGCAATCAGCATTTCACAGGCTGTCAAATGATGTCTAAAGCGGTTGCTACCTGGCAGTGTCAAAAAGAAAATGGTTCAAATACTCACATAAGGTATACAGGTTTCTTTCTAGTCTAACTCCTGACAGATGAGGTACCTCATATGTTAAAATATTAATTCTACTTAAATACTTAAAGCGCTCTAATGACAGCAAAGCTCAAAATCAGCTTTCAAGTGTAAATGATCCCTTTTCTTTTTTTATCCCTTTTCTTTTTTTTTTTAACTTTCATCCATTTCATCTAAATCAAAATTGTTCTCAACTTTAAACTTCTGAAACAGATTAATTTGGCTGGCTAATACATGCTCATTTAGCTTTTTTCCTCCCTTTTTTTTTTTCTGGAAGAAACTTGTGTCTCTCGGTCTAATGCACAGAATGGAGGATTTCACTCCAAGTTGTTCCCACGAATGGTTCCTGTTGGGAAAAGTAACTGATCTCCTTAGCACCTCCGCTCGCATTTCCAGCAGTGCTATAGCTCCATCTACAGGTCCCATCCTTGTCTACAGGAAAGAACTCTGGGTGACCCCTCTGCAGTCAGTGCTGATGTATAGCACATTCATCTCGCTCAGTCTTAGTGAAAAGCACATCTAAAGGCCGTTATTTTATGAAGATTTTAGCTGTCACATTTTCTCTCTCTCAGAGAAAGGAACATGCTGTTGTCAAACTCCTGAAAAGCGCAGATCCTAGGCTCATTACTGTAGCATAAACAAGCAGAGGAGAAAAAAATCCAAATTTCTTGTTTGTATTTCCGTTCACTGATGAAGATGTTTATGAGGATTTGCCAGAACTTTGTTTAAATGCATGAGAAAGATTTTTTTTTCCTTTCCTTTCCTTTCCTTTTTTTTTTTTTTTTTTTTTTTTAAACATT
>OMLF01047654.1:0-11482 GCA_900302615.1 Holocentrus rufus | reverse complement strand
GGCCCTATCCATCCCTGTTCTGCCAAACACGCTACATTAAGATTTAACCAGGCTCCTGCTTGCTCACACTCACAGAACCATGGTCTCACACACACACACACACACACACCCCCTGATCCCCCCGATCCTCACCCCTCACCTCACCCTGTTAACCCCCCCTCCACCTGACCCTCGCCTCACCCCTTCACCTCCTCGGATATCTCTTACAGTATAACAACCCGTGAACAGGAACATGTAGCTTTATTCTTTATTGAAGCTGTCTGCCAGTCTTTTTGTCTGCACTATATCATAATTACTGAGCAGTCCAACACGCATGTTGCGTTTCCTTTATATTTAATATGTTACAATCCGTCGCCACACCTAGAAAACTCCCTCATGCTACATGATGTAAAGTGGAGCAGATAAACTCTCCATGCTTTCCGTCCTCCTCGTCCTCTGTTCCTTTTTCAGTTTTCCGCTCTTTATAGTGTTTATTTTAACGTCTTTCTGTGTATTTTTGTTTATTCTGAGTATGTCCTGTGTACTTTGTTGTAAAACCACATTTCCTGTCAGGACAATGAAGCCATTAACGTGAACTCGAACTCTTACTGTTTTTAAAGATGTTATTGTTTTAACGGTTGTTCTCTTTTTGCTTGAGACAAATTCTGGGGAGATATGCTTGCTTTCCCTTTGAATTAAACTTCAGTATAATGCTTGAGTGAAATATTTGTCCTTGCTCGTTTGAGATGGACGCAGAACACAATCAGCACTGTTACAAAAAAAAGAAAAGAAACAGAAAATAGAGTTAAAATAGAGTTAAACCACCTCCAAAATTAGTCGTAACATCGTTATACCAGTCATAATATGGTGTAGATATGTCTCACTATGCTGGGGTGAGTTAACTTTCTGCTGGGCTGTGGGGTTTCAGGGGTTAATAAGGTGTCACTGTAGCTGATGACAAGATGACTGTCGGCTGACATCTGGACGATGAAGGAAAGAGGAAGAGGAGAGGAAGAGAGGAGATCCACAAACAGGATTTATACCTCTGGACATTATTATTATACCAATGGAAATGACAGAGGTAATTCTGTGTGTGTGTGTGTGTGTGTGTGTGTGTGTGTGTGTGTGGTGCATATGGTAAAACACTCTACAGGTCTGCAGTTAGTCACACCCCTGCGTCTCTAATTGAATTAGCGTTGACAGGGCACAGCGCCGGCCGCGTGTATGTGTGTGTGCATCGGGGGGCACTGGCTGTTGGCAAGCTGTTTCTGTGTGTGTGTGTGTGTGTGAAAGAGAAGGAGGGCCTTCCCCCTGAAATCAATTAAGCGAGTAGGTCTGTGGCTGTGGGGGTGAGAGGGGCACATCCTGTAGAGGGCAGCCCAGACAGACAGCACCATCTGGGGCAGCGGGCGGGTCGACCCCGGGTTGAGACATGAAAGACCCGGGGCAGGGATGAGAGGAGAGGAGAGTGCAGGCCGCCATTAAATCACTCATTTCTCCGAGCCTCACCCTCACCCCATCCCCTCATCTGCTATCTGATACATCGGCCAAAGAGCATCCTTCTCCGTCAATCACTCTCCATTTCTGCTCTAATTTTCCCCTCTCTCTCTCTCTCTCTCTCTCTCTCTCTCAGTATCTGTCTGAGGAATGATGATACACAGGAAGCGGAGAGAGGCGAGGGCGATCTATCCTCTGTCAGAGATACGGGGAAAGAGAAAAAGAATATCTCACATATCTTGTTCCAAAAGAATTTGATTTATAGGTTTGTATTAAATAAAAACGGCAAGCGGCGGCCCTCTCTCTTCCTCTTCCTCTTTTTCCCTCCTTTCCTCCCTCCCCCCCCTTCCACTCTCTCTCTGTCACACACACACACACACACACATGCACCTGTGGAATCCCCCTTTGGTCAGGCTGAGGAAGGAATTCGAGCACTCTCTCTCTCTCTCTCTCTGTCTCTGTGGAACAGGAAGGGGGAGGGACGTTGTGTGTGATGGACAGCTGGGGTCAGAGTGTGCGTTGTGTTTGTTGGTCCTAAGCTGAGTGCTGACAGCCTCTCCCCGGCCCCCCGTACTCAAACACACAGCCCCACTGATGACAATGCACTTGGCCGGACAAGAAAGCGTACAGCCTGATGATACGTAATTAGCGGTCCAAGTTACAACTGGAGCCTGACCGATATGTTGGCCGATATTATTGGCCGATACCGGCTCATCACAGACACATTAGTATTGACATATACTGCATGTTGGCCCATATGCAAAAAAGAAAAAAAAGACTGCATATTTGAGTCAAAAGCACTTGAGATAATTTAAAAACGGTGCTTGTCCCGCAGACAAACTATTGTTTACAATACTTGTTTACAATACTTGTAAACAGTTTCTAATACCTGTTGCATATCACAGTTGAACACATGCTTATGAGGTTATTTATTTACAATATTGTCATTGTATTTAAACTTTTTGATTACCAAATGATTCCTTGCAACAAATGTGTGTTTTCTGTATAAATAAAGTATTGGCCAATACATCATTATCAGAAATTTTATACTCCCAAATATAAATATTGGTATCAGATCACATTATGACTAGAATCTAATCAATACTGGATTCTACTCAAAATCTGATCTTTTTTTGTGACAGTGACTACGATGAAGAAACTTATGTTGCATTTTAAAAGCTACATTTTCATTTCATGCAGCAATAAGCAGATGTGAATTTGAACGGCACTACTTTCTTTTGAGGACCGTGCAAAGAATCCACACACTGCTGAACAACAGGAAAAAAAGATCAGTTTTCACTGAGGCATCGGAAAAATAAATCTGACACAGATTTTGTGCAGCACTTGTTACTTCGGTACTTTGCACTTTATATTTTGAAGAACATCACGGAGCATGAAATTATAATTTAAAATATTATAATATTTTTCCAGTGATTCAGTGAAGGGGAACTTTTTCCTGTTATTGAGCAATGTGTTGATCCTTCTCAGTCCTTTGAAAATTTCTTACTGGAATTTACACTGCGGTCACATACTGACAGACTCATATTTGTGTGCAACAGTCCTCTGGATTTAACTCAATTCTGAAGCAAATTACCCAAACCCATGAAACCCATGAAAGAGATCACAAACATGTCTGTAATTTATGAATCAGCAGCATCCCTGATGAGTATCCACTTGAGTTATGAGCCAGAAGGTGCAGAGACAAGGTGAAAAAAATAAGAGAGAGAAAGGTGTGTGCAAGAGTGTGAGAGCTGTTTGGGACATTAACGCTCTCCCTGATGAATGGCATGAGTGTGAGGCCCTGATGGAGGACTCAGAGCAAACCCCAACACACACACTCACACACGTAGGCCAGGTGCCAGGCCACATGTTAAAGCTGTTTGTCCTACACTCACCTAACCTCTGCTCCGGTAAGACAGGGGCCTGTCAGGCTACACATGCCTATCCAATTGCCTGTTGACCCCTCACTCTAGACGCATGGGTGGACATACCACAAGGAGTGTGCACACACACGCGCGCACACACACACTCCGCACAAAGAAGCATCCACGAAGGCCCTCGGATCTGTCATCGGTCCACTGATCTAGTGCTGTGAGATTCCAGACCACAGCAGAGGGGGACCTCAGAGTCTAACTAACTTTATTCTGTGTATACAGCAAGAGGATCCAGCAAGATACAAGGAAATGATGCTCAACAGGAGAGAAGAGAAGAGAAGACTAGGCAGGAGGCGATATGTAGCTTGACGGGACAGCGTCTCCCTGCTTGATAGGCCGGCAGCAAACTGCTTAATAAACTGTTAAACTGCCCTTGCTTTTCACATTACTTGCCCAGTGTAATTCAATTTCAGCCACAGCTGGTTTCACTTTCAACTTTACAGCTGGGCTCAGTCATGTCCCATAATCTGACCTGATAAATAACCAGCTTTTATTGAGTTTGCAGAGAAAATAGCATCCAGTATAAACCTCCACAAGAGACTCGCACAGCCAAATACAGGCGAGGCTGGAGGGCATGGAGCTGGGAATGGGCAGAGGATTGTGTGTACGGGGGTTGTGTGTGTGTGTGCGTGCATGCAGGTGTGTGGGTGTATGGCACCTATTATTAGGAGATAACCGACGTGCGTGCATGTGTGTTTATGTATGTGGAGTGTGTATGTGTGTGTGTGCGCTGTGTATGTTAATCTAATGAAGATAGAGTATATTTACACATCCCCGCTCTCTGCCGAGCGTCTCTCCTGTTTCAGGATGCCATTTCACATGATTGGAA
This sequence comes from Holocentrus rufus, assembly GCA_900302615.1. Classification (NCBI taxonomy): domain Eukaryota; kingdom Metazoa; phylum Chordata; class Actinopteri; order Holocentriformes; family Holocentridae; genus Holocentrus; species Holocentrus rufus. Next base: position 7,243 of record OMLF01047654.1, on the reverse strand, counting down.
ACAAATGACTTCAGGGTCAAATTTCCCCTCCTTTTACTACCTGTCAATCACTCTGGAAACAGCCCAAAGACTTCCCCTTCGGTGTTATTGTAAAGTTGGATCAGCACCGTTTCCATGTTATTTCAACCACCACGTTCAACAGGATTATGTTGACACATTATCAACCAAATTAACAAAGTGGAGAACGGACAGCGCAGTTAATCATCGACAGGCTGCTAAAAGGTCACCTCAACTGTTGTTTTCACCCAACTCAAAAACTCTTGAATTAGAAGGATTTTTTTTGCATCATTTTCAACCAAAGATCTTAGCAAATAATGCAAAATTAGTATGGTAAGATCATTTGCAAATATAAAGTTTTATATAGTTTTATTTGGTTGAATAAGTTAGTTTGTGAGTTTGGAACATTTCAGAACTTAGTCAAAACTTTATGAATGCAACTGTTTTAGTTTACTAAGAGCTGTTTCACTATTGTAAGGAAAAAATGTGTGTGAACGTGTGCATTCATGAAAAAGGAGTGCAAATCTTCCAGTCTTTGCACTATTTACTACAGCACAACAGCATTCAGACACAAAAATGACAGGTGCCCTGATCTTTAACCATCTAACACTCGCTTCATGTGTACGTGGATGCATTTCTGTTCACTGAAAAGCAGCAGGTGCATAGCTGAGCCAGGAGTCCTGGTATGAAAGCAATTTGACTAATTGAAAGATCAGGAATTAGTTGGGAGTTTAAAATGGTTGTCCTACATACCCAAACATGGAAATGACAGACAGTATCAAATAACTGGCAATGATTATGTCTGTCTGCAGACAAAGAGCAGGCTGTTTGATAGCAGCACACCTGACCGCTTGGTGAAACACCGGCCATCGCCAGCCTGAGTTCCTCAATTAACTCCTTCCTGCTATTTCCCCGTCCAGCGCGCATTAGCTCACTGCCATGCTTGGCCATGACAAGTAAATTGCCGTTTGGTTATGACCGTTTGTCGGGAAACAGGCCATTTCCCCCCGCTTTGCCTAAACCGCTGTTCCTAGCACTGCAGAGACAGAGGGAGGGGAAGAATGGCGCTGTGCTTTGAGTCTGAGCTGAAGGCAGGAATTATCACATCAGCGGGTGAACGGGTGTGCCCCCTCTGGTATGGACAAAAAACACTATTATGCTGGCCTACAGTAGTGGGAGATTTTCATATGGCACTGGCTGTTTTTCATAGCGTTTTGGAATTCAAATCCCCCGTTTAAGAGTTCAAAGATAAAACAGACAGACTTTTTCAAAAGGCCCTGTACATGTCTTAGAGTAAAACAAAAGGCCCTCAGACAGCGCTGTTGATGTACTGCTGATCCTGGAACAACATTACAAAGATAATCCCTATGATGATGACAGCTGCTTTAACCCATATTATAAGACACGGACCCTTATTCTACTCCTGTTTTAGGCTGATTTTAATAAAGGCCTGCGCAGCCTAACCATTTCACCTCCATGCGTCTCTGATTAGTCCTATTACTGGTAATAAAGTACAGCAATGGAAACTGGCTGCTTGGATCCTGGCAGCTGTGGCTGTTCCCCTAAAAATCACAGAGACCTGATGAGCTCATGTTATCAGTCAGGGGTGACCAACCCTGAAACTGGGAATCAACTGAGTTCAGCTCTCTGTCAGGGCTTACAACTTGCCGCACACTGCAAAACACACTGTGTTCAATTTCCATCAGTACACACTGATACAAGAAACAATTATTGTCTATCGCTTAACTAGCAGAAGTTTGTATCATCACATCTTATGTAGAAACGCTTTCTCTGGTGCAATAACACATATACTGTGTTTTTTTGTTTTTTCTTTACTTAGAAATACACCGTATATTCACATGAATACAATTAAGAGCGAAAGAAATGTTTTCTCTCTCGCTTTGTTTACAAATATGTATGGAAAAAGAACCGCCTTTTTGAACCGATCAAAGAGTTTCAAAACATCAAAATTACTTTCGTGAGCACTGATGGCGAGTTTAACAATCATTTTCTCCTTCGTTAATATATTTATGTCATCACATACCTCCAGTCTTATTGCTGACGGTCTCTGCAGCCTTACAGCCTGTGTTAAGGCAAAGCAGTGAAATGGATGGAGAGGATCTACTGAGCCATAAAGGGGCTCTATTCTTTCAGTCCAATAGAACGCTCTATTTCCCCTCTACTTTTCTTTTGGCTTCTATGTTGGGCCCTTTGGCTCTAGTTGAGCGTGCACAGTGAAGAGGACCTGCTCACGGTCAGGTTCAGCATCAGTCTAAGTGCTGGTGAATCCAAATCAGTTTTTAAATATGTTGAGGTCCCGAACATCGCATCTCTGCCTGCAGCACCAACAGTACGCTCCTGTGAGTTCGTCCTGCTCATATTGAGTCGTACGTCTTTGTTTTCTTGTGAGTCTGAAGTCAGTTTTGCACCGGTATGCACAAGGGGCGGGGGCCTGCAAGTGCGGTCCAGCTGTCAGAGGCAGTGGTTGGTGGTCGGGTGCCACAGAGACTGGCGCAGGAGACAGTCTGAGGCGTCTTCGGCTAGTTTGGCATGGCGAGAAACAGCTGTGAGGTGGGGGTTCAGGGGGAGGCTGTAGCGGTAGAGGCAGAAGGGGCCAGCGGTGTCAGGGAGATGGGGAAGAAGAGACGAGCCGGGCCCCCGAGGGCTGAGGGGGCCTTGGAGGGGGATCAGGTACGGAGAGGTCCCAGGAGAGCCTTGTAGACATGGGTCCCTACAGTGGGACGCTTTCTTTCCCTGCAGCGCTGTGAGGAGGGGGAGATCTGTTAGCGGAGACAGCGGGGGGAAGGCCCTGAGTCTGTCTGCTCCCAGGGAGGAGTAGCCTCTGCTGGCCAGAGGGGAGATGGGGGAGGCGGGGGAGGCTTTGCCGTAGAGGGGGAGAGCGAGGGTGTGAAGAGCGGTGTCCTGGCAGGAGAGCGAGGAGAGGGAGAACGGGTAAGGAGACGAAGAGGAGGAGAGAGGCAGGAGGCTCTTCAGAGGAGAAGTGCTGCCTGTTGGCGACCCCGAGCTCCCTGTGGAGAAAGAGATCCGAGTGTGAATCACAAAGTTAAAAACAGCCGCGAACGATGTGAAGCAACAAGCGCCGCAGCACAGTACCTTGGAGCTGGATGGTGAACGGCTTGAAGTCCAAACTGAGGGGACTCCTCCAGGGATATGACTCCAGCAGGCCATCCAGCACTCCCCTACATACACACACAAACACACACAGATTCATAAACAGTGTAATGCCATTCAAATAATCAAGCACTTTGTTATTCGATCTAATAAGACATCTGCTACTTCACTTTATTATGTATCCTCATTGTTTTTGGTGCAGAAAAAAAGGAATATAATCCTTGGCCATTGTAAGTTTCCTGCAGATTTTTAGCTGTTTAAATCTGCCAGCAAACATTAACAGCAAAGACAAAGATAACTTTAACATCATGGAAGTATTTCCACTATTTTGAATTTGTGGATGAAAAGGACAAGTCTGTCTGTCATTCCTGTTATAACCCTACAGAGTTCATTACTGACTGCAGATGACTATGTGATGCATCGACTATAATGTTAAGGAATATGTTGTAAGAATAACCAACATCTATAAGGCATTGTAAAGGGCTTCTATTTTTACTTCAAATGCGCTATATCGTAATGGGTTAGGGGTTAGCTACTTTTAATGGCAGAAATGTTGTAATGTAACAAGTTACTTTTAAAAGTAACATTGCTCAGCCCTGTGTATGAATATAAAATGCAGTGGGATCCATAGCACCACTCAAACAGGTTAATATGTGAAATTCTGAGCAGTTCAGCTTCAGTTGAAGGTTTTATGTGTTATTGAATTTCTGCGGTGGAACCTTAAATCTCCCTTAGGTCCTTCACACAGAAATTATATTCTCTGTAGCTAAAATAAGTGTTGATGTTGTGTGAGGATTCATTTTCTGTACCTATTCCTCCCCGGGTCTCTGAAGCCCTTGGCAAACGGGTTCCTGTCGATTTTCAGCTTGGTGATCTGGCCCAGGAGAGGGGGACAGACATGGGTGAGAGCGATGTTGTAAACCAGTGACCTGTAAAGCTAACAATGAGCTCAGCTTTATGAGACCGTGCAGAGCAGCACAGCGCTCCCTCAGGGACTACATCTCCCAGCAGCACCCGGGGCGAGCAGCCATGTCAAACAGGGTTCTTGGAGCAAGGGCTGAGGTCTTACAGTTTTATGTGGTGTTTTAATGGCTGTGGACTCCAGCAGTCAGCCCAGTCACAGCCTGTTACTGAGTTTCTGTAATAATACGTTCGCTGGTCATAAAATGGACCCTGATGAAAAGGGCTGGCAGTCCCCGGAGGCGGATCTGTTACTGAAAGAATGGTAGCCAACAGCGGGGTCAGCTCCCCTGCACGGGAACACAGGCACACACCCTCGCTCCCTCTCGGCCCCGCAGAGAGTCAGGCCAGCACGGTTTATGATTGAGCTGAGACCACAGCGAAGTGGGCCTCAACACTTTCATGATGTTGAGATTAAAACATTTTTATGTGTGTCGGTGACTGAATCACCAGAACAATATGGAGAGCACTGCAGCGACTGAAAACACTGGGTATCTGCTTTCTGAGCGATTCTGGCGTATAGAGCGTGTATAATATAAAAAAGTAACATCAAATATTTGGCTGATTTGTAGTGGGCATTGCTTTTTTTTTATTTGAAGAGTAACAAAAGAATGAATTGTTTAAAGGAAGTGCAAATAACTAAAAACATTCAAATCCATCCTGAGGTTTCTTTAGTGATTCATGAAATGCCACATAGTTCCTAGATCCTCGTGGTCTGACCTGGTCTGTGTTTATAATCATGCCGCACAGTATAAAGGCCACACCAGTTTCAAGGATTATTACCTGTTGATTCTGATAGGCTGTGACTGTGGTGAACTCGGTTTCTGGGAAGGAGAAGCTGTGCACACCCTCAGCAGGCAGCGACTGGATCTGTGACAAGTCCATTCGGGGGTCATGGCGGATGATGTGCACGCGTGGCTTGTATTTATGCATCGACTGAAGAATGATCTAAAATCAAGAGACAGAGGTGTTATTCCATTAAATCTGCCAGGAGGTTCGACATTATGTCATTTTTTTTTCCATATTTCACAATCAGAAAAGTTGAACCAGATTTAAAAGCATTTAAGTCAGTCAACAATTTTACAATAATGGATGATGATACGACCTCAAGCTTCATTTTCAATACTTGAGGTATTTGAGAAAACAAAATGTGACCCGTCTGTGGTACACACTGTGGTATGAGATGCCCATCCGGCTATGTCATTGCAACATTATGCAAATCACATAAATGAAGCCAAATACCTTTTAAAGGTGAAAAATGAAAGGCATGCAGTGACATAACAAAATAAAAATAATAAGGATGACTTAATACACATTGCAAGAGCATTAGTTCAGCTAGTTAGCTAGGTTTGGCTAAATAAAGTCTACTATTCAACAAATACATGAAAACATCAAATATCATTCCAGTTAGAGGATAATATGATTATTTAGTCAGGCTTGTTCAATGTAAACATTTTTTGAAAATTGCCATTATTTTGAATTCATTTGTCATCACAATCAAAAGTGTTTCCATGAGAGGAGTTCATACTGCAGGAAGAAAGGCAATGTTTAAAACTTGTACTGGGCAGATAGTTGTGTAGCTTATATAATGTTTCAATTTATTTATTTATTTTGCAACTGGCACATTTTGAATTTGTGAATTCAACTATATAACAGGATACAATTCACAATTGAACTTTGTAGTCATGCAGTCTATAAATCTTGCCCCATCTGAAAGGAAAAACTTGGTGTGCTGGCATTTGTTCTTGTCTTCTCTGATTCAAAGTCAATTCTGTTCCAAGAGCTGCTTACATCACAAAAATATGATTTATTTCTTCTTCTGCCTCTTCTTCTTCTTTTTTTTTTTTTTGTATGAGGCAAAAAGCCAAATATAAAATATGGAGTCTCAGACTAGAGGTAACAGTTAAGATAAAATAGTGGGAACATTACATGAAAAAGTGACTTTAATCTTGAAGTAAATAAATCACAATTAACACAGCCACACTGGGAAGTCATATCATCCAATTAGTATCATTATGTGTCACCTTCAAAAAAGGATCTCACAGTCATCGCTTTTAGATGTGAGCTTTCAAAATAAAATGAGGCAACTAACAAAGTTCCACAGAGGCCAAATAGTTGTTTAAATTGCAGGTGCATTTGCCAAAAAACTTTATGATTTATGAGCCCATTTTAAAGGACAGGGGCACCATATCCTGCAAATGCTGTTCCTTCAGTCTTTCATGATGTTCTTGTTTTCCAACATGATAATGTCCCCCATATAAACCACGCAACAGATTTCAGAGCGGTTTCATGAAAGTCAAATGCCTTTCATGGCCTTTCCCGTCACCAGATCTAAACATAACTGAATGTTTACAGGGCGTTTTGGATTGCAGAGTGCGAAGGATTTCTGACTCCTTTGTCCCTCAAAGAAATGGAGGTTTTCTTTCATAAAGGAAGTCTAATAAGCCACTACACACAGTTCAGGAGTTGTACTGAAGCTGCTCTGAAGTTAAAGGGTGGCTCCGCTGCTTATCAGGTAACAACAATCTTATATTTTGTAAGGTTTCCATTGTTCTGTCCACCTTTGTATGTGACAATACAAACCAAACAATAACTGAATAGTGTGTTAAGAGAATTTTTTCACCTCTTAATGATCTCTTTATTCTATTTATTTCTTCAGTTAGAGATGTCAAACTAATTAGACTCAGAATAGGAACTATTTAAAAAAACACCAGAAATACTTTGATTATATTGGCCTATTATCAAATCAAAATTGTTAAAATACACTTGTCCATAAAATGCTTATGTTTAAACAAAAAAACTGGACAATAGATTTCTCCATTCTCCCAAGAGGAAGAAAGCTACAAATGCTCAAATGAATTAAAGCTACATACGTGTCCCTTATCGTCCATCTCATTGTTGGTGAGCTTGACCCGATCAAAACTGATGACCTGACGCATCCACGTCTCTCCTGCACATGGTGAGTCTGGGTGCACGTACAGTCTGGGGGAAATACAGGAGTGGTCCGTGTTTCCAGCCACCATCCACTGCGAGCTGTGATACACATACCTGCAGAAATACAACACACAGCCCCACATGTTGCTGAGGTCAGTGAGAACATGCATTGTGGAGCATGCCAATAAATAATTAAATAAATAAATAAATAAATAAATAG
>OMLF01047653.1:0-14962 GCA_900302615.1 Holocentrus rufus | reverse complement strand
TTTCACCAGACCTGTGCAAAATTTCATGAGTTTTTGAGCATGTTCAGGTCCCCAAAAATTCAATCCTTTGGGGGGGAAGAATAATAACTCCTAGAGATACAATAGGGCCTTCGCACCACTGGTGCTTGGGCCCTAATAAGAAAAACTCCTAGAGATACAATAGGGCCTTCGCACCATTGGTGCTCGGGTCCTAATAATAATAGTAACTCCTAGAAATACAATAGGGCTTTCTCACCACTGGTGCTCGGGCCCTAATAACTCCTAGAAATACAATAGGGCCTTCACACCACTGGTGCTCGGGCCCTAATAACTCCTAGAAATACAATAGGGCCTTCGCACCACTGGTGCTCGGGCCCTAATAATAATAATAACTCCTAGAAATACAATAGGGCCTTCGCACCATTGGTGCTCGGGTATGGTCTGTATGGTCCTCAAGAATTTCCGTGGGAGCAAGTAGTGGAGTTTATTTTTGGTCAGGTAGGAAATCTCGGTTTTGGAAAGACACTATTTATTTGTGACTGTTCAATTTTTAATCTTAATTGTTTATCACATTTCTATGTCAGTGTGGTAAAAACATGAATATGATGGAAACTAGTAACATGCACTCAAATTCATCTTTGCACTGGCTACTGAGGGAGCCAATTATCAAGGGTGCTTGTTTAGGCAGTCCTTGGCAAGAGATACCAATGATGTATGGGAGGCTGGTAAACAAGGGAATAACTACAGTACAGCATTTAATTGAACTAGCAGGTGTTCATATGGACAATGTTCTTACTATGGCAGAAAGATTGGAACTTCGATCTGTTCGAGTAGTAGGACTGATGTTGGAGAAGTTCAGGAAGGCCCTATCAGAAGTGGACAGAATGCTGCTGGCAGAGTGGAGCGATGGACGATTAACATCAGATGAGACTAACTGTTTTCCTAGGATGTACATAAGAACACAATGCATAGGCTGTGAAAGAGTGGATTCTCGATGCGGTTGGACTCTGTGGGTGAGAAAACTCAGTGCTGAAGAAAATTACGCACAGATTGAAAAGGAACTGTACGCAGTACTTTTTGGGTGCAAGCGTTTCCACAAGTGCATGTACAGCACCACCACAGCTACAGAGGATGATTCTGCAGCTCCAAAAGTACAACATTCACATCATCCACTGCCTGGGGAAAGACATACCAGTGGCTGACATCCTGTCCCGTAAGTCCATCGAGCACCAGGATAGCAGCCTGAAAGAAAGCATGGAAGCACAGGTACACACACTCATCAGCAGCATCCCAGTGAGCAACAACAAACTGCTGGAGATCAAAGAAGCAACAGCACAAGACACACAGCTCACTGCGCTCAATAGAGCCATAAAGGATGGATGGATGGCCTGACGAAAGGAGGAAATGCCCATCCGATATCCAGGAATACTGGAACCACAGAGATGAGATCTCTGAAATTGAAGGAATTCTCTTCAAAGGTGAGAAAATCATAGTCCCTCAAAGACTCAGAAAAAACATGATCCAGCGCATACACACAGGGCACATGGGCATTGAGAAAAGTAAACACAGAGCTTGAGATCTCCTCTTCTGGCCCGGAATGGGGAACCAGATCGAAGCAGAAATAGAACAGTGCAACATATGCCAAGAAAGACGCAGGGCAAACACCAAAGAGCCCCTGTCATCACACAACATACCAGAGAGACCATGGCAGGTGGTATATACAGATCTCTTCACATGGAATGCACAGGACTTCGTCATCATAGTAGATTACTACAGTAGGTTCTTCAAAATGGAGGGGCTTCCAAGCTGCACATCCTCTGTAGTGATCACCAAACTCAAGACTGCATTCGCCCAGCATGGCTTTGCAGAGACTGTCATCAGCGACAACGGTCCATGCTACAGCTCTGAGGAGTTACGCCGCTTCGCAGATGCGTGGGACTTCACGCACACCACCACAAGCCCACGCTATTGATGGAGCAACGGCCTCACTGAAAAAACTGTCCAGACGGCAAAACGCATCCTGGACAAAACCAAGGCTGAGAACAAGGAGCCCTCGCTCTCCTTGAATACAGGAGAGCGAGGGAGAGCGAGCGAACACTCCTGTGAACAATCTACAATCACCTGCCCAGCTCCTCATGAGCTGACGCCTGCATTCCATTCTCCCTATGACTGGGAGACAGCTGCAGCCCCGTGTAGCACTCCAGACAGCTGTTCGTGAGAGAAGAGAGGCCTGCCAACACCGTCAGCAGACATATTACAACAGAACCACCAGGCCCCTGTCTCACCTGTCAGCACTCCTATCCGTTTCCGGCAGGAGGATGGATCCTGGAGACCTGCGATGGTGACACAACATGCAGACACACAGAGGAGCTACTACGTCCAAACAAGAGACGGACAGACTCTCCGATGGAACCGCTGGCACCTCCGTGAAAGCAGAGAGACTCCACACACTGACAACACCCAGCACACAAACACACATGTCAGACACACACAGCCCCCACACCCTGAACCTGAGAACCACACACAATCAGAGAGCCAGCCACAGCAGCAACAGCCTGGCTACACAACAAGATCTGGCCGCATAATCACTTACCTGTTGTTAATTAGACATAACTCTGTGTTTGTTGCACACCTGTTAAGAAATGTTAGACATATAGGAAAATATACTTACCTGTAATGTTGAAAGCGTTAGTGCACTGATATAACTGCTCCTACCTCCTTACGTTCCACGTACCTGTCAACTTAACTCCTAATGAGTGATTCATGGCCTTATGAGAGATCAAAGTTCACTTGTGACCTTTTCCTATGTTTATCAAGGCATACTAACATGAGGTTGTTGATGTGACCTAGTGTAGGCACAAGTGTTGTGTTCAGTAAATGAATATCATTCTATTTTTTTATTAAGAAGGGAGACGTAACATTCTGACAGTCCCCTCAGGGACACCGTAGTCTCATGTAACGTCACAGAATCCCGCGAGATTACTGTGTGTTCAAGATGGCGGAATAATCGACACAAGCAGATACCAGCGTCCTGTACAGTTTTATTGTAAACATGATTTAGCCACAGCAAGAAAGAAATATTACAGTTTGTTTAAAAATAGTTAAAAACGAGAACAATTAACCTCCATCAGAGCGCTGAACAGCTCAGCCAGAGCTGTATGTGTAGCCTATGTGTTAGCGAAAGGTTTTTGCAGAAGCTCTATTTTTCTTGGATCAATTCACTTGAAGTGCGACTTGCTGTCATTTCTCTCTCTCTTCTCTGAGCTGTCACGTGATGACATCACGTCTATGAACTTTATTAAACATCTCCCAATAGGAAAGTATTATTAACTAAATAATTACTGTTGGAGTAAAACTGAAAAATCAACCAGGCTGTGTTGGACATACACTCATTATTTAGGCATTAAATAAATCATAATTAGTATCATATCAGGACTCTATATAGGCGCATTTTCAATGGGCAGTTACTTTTTACCTTGCAAAAGATATGATTCTCATCAAAACAGACGAAAACAAGGGGTTCAGCATGAACTTTATCAGAATCAAATTGTTTTATTTTTTCTTTAAGGGCTATGTTTTACATGAGAAAATAGTTTGGTCACACTGTTCAGAAACTTGCAAATTAGTCTCAAAAATCAATGTAAAAAGAATCGTGATAAAATCGAGATCGTGATTTTATTATTAAAAAAATCATGATATGATATTTATGCCATATCGCCCACCCCTAACTTAAAGATAGAAAAGATACACCCTGGAGAGATCATTTTAAAGTTAAGACTGAGGTAAAACCTATATGGAGCATGCTTTATAAACCACCGTTAACCAAAAATACTGGTTATTTACAATGGCATATTTTACATGGAATTGTAGCTGTGAGTGCTTTTGTTTCTGTGTTAAACCCTGAAATCTCAGATAAGTGTCATTTTTGCACAGAAAGAGAGACTATATTTCATTGTTTTTTACATTGCCATAGGTTATTGTCTCTGTTTGAAACTCTTAGTGCATTTTTGGCATCTTTTGGAGAGCGTTTCACTGATCAGATATTTATTTTTGTTTTTTCTTATGGAAAAAAAGAAGAAAAAAGGCCATTTGTTGTATTTGAGTAGGAAAGAAAAAATAGACAGAGGACAGAAGTGTGATTGTTAATTTTCAAAAGTTTAATCAGAGCAAGAAAATTATTACAACATAAATTATTTTCTCTAAAAGACTCAGAAATTGTCATTGCAGAAGTATTACTCTAAGTTAGTGTGGTGTCACTGATGTACAGAATTGTGAATAGTAATGTAAAATAATCTTATTGGAATAAAGGAGATTTGAAAACTCTCTCTCTCTCTCTCTCTCTCTCTCTCTCTCTCTCTCTCATTCACACACACCACTCACAAACACAAAAGCCACATATTCTGAGATCATGAATTGCTTCACTTCTTGTTGGCCACAGAGGTATCCTCTTGCATATGTCAGTTCCTGAAAGGGATCTAACACATACACACATGTACATGTCAAGAGCAAACTTGAGGAAGCAGATGTTGCTGTTTGATCTCAAACATTTTACTTACTGAGCTTCATGGACACAAACTAAGAATTAAACTAAGCAAGCTAGTCTACACTTAGTCTACAGTGTGCTGTAAGCTCACTTATATATTAACATTACTCATTCCTCCAATCACTGGCACTTAAAAGAAATTCAGGGCTGTGCAGATGACACTTCTGCTTTTAGAATGGTCATATACTTTTTTAAGCTTAATATCAGTTCACATGGCCCTTTATTACTGTGCTATATGCACTAACACTGTGGGATTTACATGGAAGTGAATTCTCCAGGGTGAATACATTTCATAATGAATATTGCCCACAGTTAATAAACTTAGATTCATTCACATTCACTCTGTCACTGTTTCTGTAATATTCTCTGCTACGCATATGCTGGAATGGCCGAAATTTGAAATGCCCATGGCAATTATGAACTCATCATGGAATTTTCAAAACCTGTTGGTTTTAAATTACTATTTTGTTTGTACTATAGACTATTTTGTTTCAACTGAGTTTTCTATGTCAGATCTTTCTTGACATGTCATCTAAAGGGAGTTGCCATGTAATGTTATCGGAATACTATAGGATTTTTGGTTCTTTGAATCAACCTTAAAGGAATACTCCAACATTTTGAGTTTTCCAACTTACCCAGACTGAGACAAGATATTAAATACCATTTTCATCTCTGCACATCCACTGGCTCAGTTCCTATGTGTAGCATTTCATGTTAGGTTAGCATAAAGACTTGAAAGCTACAGGAGTCATTAGCCTAGCTCCGTCAAAGTAAAAAAAAAAAAATCTTCCAGCAACCCTGAAGCTGTCTTATTTACACAATGTATTATGTGTATTTGAAATAAACATCATGAATTTAAAAAAAAAAAAAATTAGGAGAAGTTAGATGGTCGGAACTACCAATGGTAGGAAGTAATTTTTTAAAGAAAAATTCCAAGACGTGTATTTCAAATACACATGATACACTGTGTATGGTCAGCTCTGTGCACCACACTCTCTTGTCTCTGCCACCTCCTACTTTTGGTCATGTGGAGTTGCCAGTCATTTCTTTTCACATGACAGGAAGCAGGTTCAGCGTAACACAAGTGTAACACGCATAGAGGTTTACAATATCAATTTTTAATTTCAATAGGCTTCATTGGCATGACATTTTCATTTGTTTGCCAAGGCACAGTAGTACATTTAAGACACAGAACTACATTAACAAAAATTATTGAAAATATATCATACAACAGTAATTAATACTGTAGGCTAAAGTATTGCAATTGCATAGGAGTCAAAATAAGAGACTGTATAGACAAGGCATCAGCTGGCTGATCAATGGCTAACAAGGGAGAAAAAAAATCAATCAAATGATCAATCAAAAAATAAAATAGAAGATGGTACATAAAACATTTAGGTAAGTATATTAAGTATACATTATTTTTGCTTATGCATGTATTTGATTATCACTTGGCAGAAAGTGACTACTTACTGACACCTCACATTCTTCTATTTTTTCCCGGTTGCCAAACTTTGGAATTCAGGATGAATTTTTGCAAATTTGGGAAGGACTGCCTGTCGCATATAAGGTTATAGATTTGATTACTTTTTTTCTGTTTCTACAACTCTATCATCACAGTGAACACAATGAGTCTCTCCTCTCTGGGCAGCCACCTCTGTCTGTGGTCACTTAGTTTCTCTCTAAGGTTCTTCTCAGTTACCATGGTCAGATATTCTGCTATAGTGTACTGTCTGTTTCAAATATGTTGTCAAATATGTTTCCCATTTGTCTTGTAAGAATGTATTATAATTCTGTTTTTCCTTATTAGCTATCTCCACCAGATCCCCTCCCCATTTGAACAGCTGCTCTGTCCAACCAGTAGGAGCTGCTAGCACTGCAACAAGGACACACTCCCTCACCAGCTTCTCACCAAACATGGCCCACTGCACTCAAAGCCGGAGGTAACTCTCCTGGGAAGTGAGCCCACGGTCTCTGCTGCTGTAGTTGGAGCTCCTACTAAACTGAAACAATGAATGTTTCAATTTGGTAGGAACAGCTAGCACAAAAATCCAGTTCACTGCTGACAAAAATTGTTCGACTTTCCTCTTCTTACTAATACAGTCAGCTCATTTTCTTTTTGTTCACTTCTAAAAAATGAATGAACTTCTGGTTGTGGAGTTGATGATGGTGTAAATGCAGAGCAGCACTGTTGATATAAGTGCTGGTGCAACATGTTTAGAGAAACATATTACTGTAACACTGACATTTTCAATGTTAGAAGTTTTGTCACCCACTCTGTTCCTCACCCATGAATACTGCATGCACATATGTTTGTGTGTGTGTAGGTATTCCACCCTTTTGAGAGTATTAAGTGGGAGGATCATTTTCCTCATCACAGTCTCAGCTTTCAGCCCCAGCGTCTTGTCCAACAGGCTGAGCTGCTTGCAAGCTGATCTGAATCACTGCACTCACATCAGTAAGTGTGAAAGCATGATATGCAGGAAAGACAGAAAGAGAAAGAAATGTGTGTGTGTGTGTGTACCAGTGCCTGTGTGTGTGTGTTTGTGTGTGTGTGTGTGTATGTATGTGTCTTTGCAGCCTCAGTGTGAGGACACAAATAGAATAATGCAATATCGCAGGATCATTTCCTGTTTCAGCCTGTCCAACCAACACACACACACACACACACACACACACAACACACATATACACACACACATACACACACACATGAAAACATGAATTCACATGCATACAAATACATTCACGACTCAGGCAGATTTGTTGAGAGGCTGAGGCCTTGTACTCAAATCACATACAGTTTAAATGTTTTATGTGAACCATCCATTATTAGCTGGTTATCCAAGACCGGTCACAGTGGCAGCAGGCTGAGGGGGGCAGACCAAACATCCCTTTTCCACAGCCTCTACAACCAGCTCCTCCTAGGGATCCCAAGGCATTTCTAGGCCAGTAGGGATATTTCATCCCCCCAGTGTGTTCTAGGTCTACCCTGGGCTCTCCTTCCAGTCAGATGTGCCTGAAAAAATCCACATGGAGGGACCCAGGAGCAGTGGTGGAAAGTAACAAAGTTGCACTTATGTGTGGAATTTTCCATGATTGTAATAATCTGGGTCGTCTTTGGGGCTATCAGAATAGCTGACCAGCCCTCCGGATTCATCTTGACCAGGAATGGGAGAATTAGGCATGGTGGGGAGAATGCATAGAGAAGGCAATTTGCATAGAAGTGGTTGTCACTGGGTTTCAGAGAGAACCACAGTGGGTAGGTCCCAACATTGTAATGACATTACAACAACATTACAGTTACAATGTTACAATTAGTTACGTTGCTACAATTTCGTTGAAATGTTACAAAGTAACAGGTATTTCACAAAGTTCTGTTCAGCGTCCTCTGCATAACATTTCCTGTACTTTATATAATGACGTTCCTGCAATGTTGCTAAAATGGCACAGTTACTGCGTTTACATGCAGCTTGAGAAATCGGGTCATTCGCCTCAGACAGCGGTTCCCCGATTTCTCAACTCAAGAACCATCACCAATACTTTCGGATGTCAGCCTCCAACTTTGATGAGTTGGTGCATCGCATCATCCCATGCATCCAGCACCAAAAAACTCCTGTACCTGTGGATGTGTCAGAAAGGTTGGCTGTGACTTTACGTTTTTGAACAAAAGGAAGCTCAAAGCAAAGCATAGCAGCAAGCTACAGATTGGGCAGCTGCACAGATCGTCCCAGAGGCGTGTCAAGCCATTTGAAGGAGCCTGCAGCCCGAGTTCATTGCATGTCTTTCACGGGCACAGTGGGTGGACATTGCCAAAGACTTCTGGAGAATATGGACCTTCCCATTGTCACAAATAAAACATCTTTTTTCTTTGAAATTTAATTCCTTAGGCTGAATCAGCAAAATGAACCACCACATCACAGACTGGTGATTAAGCATGAAAAAGGATGTTAACAGAATAAAGCTGTCAAACTGTCACTCTATCATCCCAAGTTTTCTTCCACACTTATAAGAGTTTCATATAGGAGTCTGGAGCTGGGACCTTGTACATTCTCCCCCTTTTCTCTTTCTCACTAACGCATAGTGAGGTATTTTAAGTGGGTATAAAGTAATAGGTGCCCTTGACCAGGCTGGGGCTTCATGTATTGAGATGTAATACTGTAATATTAATATTGTAATATTCTAAAGCCATATATACCCTATGTGTAGCATTACTGCAACATTACACTTAAACATTATTATCAGTTACATTGCAGTGACATTCCTGCAACCGCTCTGCGTTAGTAAGGGTACGTTGCCTGCAACATTCCGACAGTATGAACAACATCTCCAAAAAGTGGTGGAAACATTGGGACAATGTCTCGGCGACATTTAAAATAATGTGCTGACAACGACACTCTGGAATTTCACTTTGTAGGTTGCTACAGCATTACATGTGATGTTCCAGCAATGTCTAACATAGTGAA
Source organism: Holocentrus rufus (assembly GCA_900302615.1). Classification (NCBI taxonomy): domain Eukaryota; kingdom Metazoa; phylum Chordata; class Actinopteri; order Holocentriformes; family Holocentridae; genus Holocentrus; species Holocentrus rufus. The sequence continues at coordinate 5,974 of OMLF01047653.1, read as the reverse complement.
CTGAGTCTACAACTTGACACAATGTGAGGGTGTAGACACCACTCAGCCTCCCTATGAAGACTGCCCTGGTTATTGATGTATGCCGCAGCCTGCTGTCTGTCCACACCACGACGTGTCAGTTCTGGAAGAGAGAGAGAAGCTCTAGGGTCTGCGGTAGGTACTGGATGGATTGCCCTTACAATCAGGATTGATGTGAAGATTGTGGAGAGGGCAGAGCCCCCCCAGCCAAGTACAGCCTATAGGCAAGATTTCCATGCACACAATTATCCACTCTGATATCCTGCCCAATGGCACTCCTTGCTCCATTATCTCCTCCCTGCTCCAGGACAGGCCCTCCCCCACAGAGATGGGAAAGGAGATCATCTTTGATTTGGGGAGCAGATGGTCCTGAGGGTTCTCTATAACTGCCTCATGTGAAGCAGACCCAATCACTGCCATCAGGTTTACCAGACGCATGACCTTGAATAATGTCTTTCGCGTGCCTGGACATGTGACAGACATGGAGTGGAATAGTGTTTCCTATCTCACCAGTGAAAGAGCAGCTGGCACAGAGTCTAGTCTTAGGCCCAGACATTCTATCTGCTGGCAGGGGACCAGTGTGCTTTTTTCCCAGTTCATAGCAAACCCCGGACTGATGACATGAGAAACCAGAGTGACGAGGTGCACCAAAACTGACTCATCTGAGTCTCCAATAACTATCCAGTCGTCCAGATAATAGAAAACTCTGATACCCAGGCGGTGGCTAGGCTCCTACCAGGGTCTACCAGGGTGGAGAACGCCTTGGGGTCTAGGGAGTAACCAAATGGTATTTGGTTGAATTTGTATGCCTGGCACAAAAAGGCAAACCAGAGGAACTGTCTGTGACACAGTACCACTTCGATGTGGAAAAACCCTGTGCTTGAGGTCCAGTGAGCCAAACCAGTCTCCCATACTGATTTGTCTCTGTGGATGTGAAATGGTGACCATTTTGAATGGCCTCTTCACAATGTGGACATTCAGAGAGTGAAGGTCTAGGATTAGCCTCGTGTCTGGCAAGTGGAGCTGCAAGAGGCAACACTCATGCTCTGCCAGGTACAACCTTTTTTTCCCTTCCCTTGCTGCCTCTTCTTGAACTGCTTAAGGGAGGAAGCGATGCATTTATGGTCCTCCTAAGCCTTGGCCAACCTGTCAAACATCTGGCACCAGTTCTCCCCAAATAGGAAGCAACAGGAGATGGAGCCATACAGCAGTAGGCTTCTCTGCTGCACAGCCCCTTGGGGTATCTCTGCCTTGGGGTTGAGGTTCTGGTCCTCAAGGAAGAGGAGGTGATGCTGGAAGATGGTGTTGACCCTTGCTTGCCTCAAAATCGCTGCCATTGATCTGGAGAGATCCTTGAGTTTAGTATATGCCTCTCCAGTGTGAGTGCGCTCTCCCACCTGGCCTAACTCCACCAGGCAGATCGACAGCAGCCCCAAATGACAGGCGATGACAGACAGATGGGCCAGGTAGTGATCTGTGGCTCAGCTCCCCTGCTTTATCAAAAGGAACGCATGGCATAGGCTTCCTGACTTCGCCGATGTGTGCATCATGTGGGGCCAGAATAGGAACCAGCTCATCATCCAAGGGGGACAGCCACACAGAGGTGGCTCCATAGAAAGCCATCTCTGCTTGGACTGGGCAGACTGGCAGGATGTCCAGGGGTGCTCTGATACCTGTGGATTGTCATTTAGCACCACCACAAAGGTACAGGCGGTGCAGTGAATAGCTCGCTGTTGCACGAGCCTGACCTCTGCGGAGGGTGGTTAACCTTCTTAGGAGAGTTAAAACAAAATGATCTTCTGTCAGTTCCATTGTCGTCCAAATGTTTAAGTGGTGATATATAATTATTTTTCCTTTTTTCTCCTCTTTCATCATCATGTAGGATTTCTTTTAAATATCTGTATTGTATTGTAGCTATTTGAGTAAGGTCATATATTTTTGTATCTTTTTGAACCTGTCAGTGTTGTATTAATAAGGAAAGCATTCCAAATAAACCGTCTGGCTTCTTACTTTTAGTGCTCAAATATTGTCTTTTCATATGTGCTTTTGGTCTTCATATATAAACTGTGCTAATGAGTCATACTAAAACTAAAAGTTAACCGGCAAATGACATGACTACAGTTATAATACTTGGATTATGATAACGTGTAGAAAAACCATGGGAATTCCGTAAAACACACTAATTTCTCACAGTACTGACAGCAGAGTCACTACAGGATTAACCTTATCCTGGATGTTAGCCTGGTCTGGAGCAGGCTAGCTGCAGAGACTAAATCACCATGGTTACTTGTCCAGGATAAACTTGGCCTGCTTTCATGCAACCGACTTGAGGCTAGCTTTATCCAGGATAACCAATATTTCCAGGCTTAATCCCTTATCCTAGTTTTGTGCAATACCCCACTGGTGACGTGGCCAGTCACCGCCACTACTTCCATCATCTTGTTGATGTCTCTCCTTCATGTTGGTACAGGTGAGCGAACGAAAAAGATCTAACTAGATTGGCACACAGTGTATATTACATAGGGAGGGAGGGAGGAGCTTTGAGCATTGCGGTGGTGCTCCCATGAGATGATTGGCTGGCTGGTACTTCAAACTGTTAGGTATGGCTGATGCAGCTACCCGAAATGAGCTAATAGCGGAGCATTGACAATATGTATCATGCAGAAACCAGTTCAGACAAAAGCAGGGAGCAGACAGAGAACTAACAAGGCTAGTGGCTCAAAGTGTGGACCAAGTTTGACAATCTGGCAGAGACTGAGAACACAGGCAGCTATATACAGAATATGCAGGGGTTGAAGCTGATTGGTGGTGATTGTTTTCTCCACGTGAGAATGCCGTCACACACGTCATTGCATTTGTAGTATAAAACAGTACAGCAGGATCTCTGCAAAATCAACACCCTTTCAAATGCAGCATAGAGGGTGATATAGGCTGTCAGTCTTCTCGGGATGGTTTCATTTATTTATGGTAATTATTCTAATGTCTCATAAATAATGTAAGGATTTATTGATGCTAAAATGACACATGTAGCATTTTTAACATAAAATACATTTTCCTATAGGATGGTCACTCCAAGGCTCTGTTCCTCCTCCCAAAGCTAGGAAACAAAAGACCAAAAGGTCATTTGATATCACAGAAGATTGACCACGGACCCAAAATGATTTTACCATAGTATGGGTACATTATTGATAAAATAATTCTCTTTCAGCAACAACAGTGGAAGTGAACATGACCTGGGTTGATGTGCACACTATGATACCTGGTAGCAAGAGGCCTAGGAGAAGTAATGCGTTTCACAGATTATGTACAAGAATGAGCATGAAGCCTTTGCTGTTGCAGCAGAGGGGGACAGCTCGCTCTCTCTCTCTCTCTCTCTCTCTCTCTCTCTCTCTCTCTGGCTGTCTCGCTCGGTAGTTCTCTATCTGTCTCTGGATTTTGCTACCATTTCCCTTTCTCTCTCCCTCTTTCTGCGCACTTCTCTGCAGAGCGTGGAGCGCTGTCTGTTGACGCACCAACATGAACCAATCACATGATGTAGCTCCAAGCTGTAGGAGCGGACTGACCAATCAGAGAACAGTATGGGGCGGGATCTGTCCACTCACACCTCCAAGCATGAAAAAAAATCAGTGGTGCAAGTGAGCCAGATAGAAAGACAGAGAGAGAAGGTAGACAGAAAGAGGTAGTGAGGGATAGAGACACAGAGGGAAACAAGCCGACATCACACCGGAGGCGCGAGGGGAGAACTGTTGATATGGAGCTGTGAGCGGCACGCACCCCCTGTGCCTCTGTTCGAGACACTGTCCTGCTCTCACAGGTCTGCCAGCGCCGTTACCATGTCGACGGTAGAAGGAACCGGCGAGCGCGAGGAAGGGGAGTACGGAAGGGCGGCAAAGCGGCTGAAAACGGAGGAGAGGGACAGAGCGGAGGCGGATGAGAGAGAGGAGGGAGAGGAGGAGTTGGAGGAGGGGGAGGATTCGGACTCTGGGTCACTGCCCGGTAACGGAGAGACGGCAGCGGACAACCGGGCCCGCTGGAACGCGAGCCAGTACGGAACCGGACGGAGGGTAAGGAGTCAAAATTTCACCTACTCTGTGGCAGAGCATCACAGGAGGGAGGGAGGGACGGAGTGAAGGGTGGGGGGCGCTGTGTGTGCACGCGCGTGTGTATATGGGAGAGAGAGAGAGAGAGAGCTCGTGCATGCATGCGGGTTGCTGCTGTTGACAATCCGTCATTCCCTCACCTGTCACATACATTCACTTTATTGTCTTTTCGTTTAACACAATTACTGTTAATTTAAAACAATACATTTTGCAGCCAACATGTGAAAATCACAATACCCAGTAATTTTGTTTGTCATGTATTATACCGCAGTACATGATCATTCATTTTTAGAATAACTTATTTGGTGTACATAATGTACATAATGATTAATATCTGTATTAACGATTATTTACATGATCTGAAAACATGAACTATATGGTAGTACAAAATCATCAGTATATTCAAGCTATTATCTCCTTTTCAGTCTATTTATCAGAATGACTCTCTTTTCTGCAATAGTGAATACTTGACTCTAAATTTAATTTCATCCATTTGAAAGTACAACACTAAAAGAGTTTGGTGGAGGAAATTTGGACAATTGGTTTCCTTCCTCACACTGCCCACTTATGGTAAGATTAGATGTAACTGTAATGGTCCCTATTAGAATATTTCCATGTTGCAACAGAAACTAAAGAAAACAAAAATAGAATATGAACATAAATATAATGTATAAAAAAACAACACAGAAAATGAGTGTAAGCAGCTGAAAGTCTCAATACATAAAGTAGAATGTATGAAGGAGCAGTAAGAGAACTATGGATCGTAGCATTATTAAGGTGTACAGAACAATGAAGGTAAGACTAATTGAGGGGAAAAAAACTGAAAAATGTTTGATTGAAAAAACAAAAAACAAAAACTGAAATATCTAAAGCAAATTGGCATTGTATTCACATTACATTCTGCTGAATTTGTATTTTTTTATGTTTTGCCAGATAATCCGCTACCATACCGATGTATTCTATGTGTTCCGCTTGTCGTAGAGCATTGTTTTTTCTTCATGGTGGTCAAAACACCACTTCCCTGTCGCACTGTCGTTATATAATACATCTATGGTTGCACAGGATTGACACAGGCCACATAAGTTTACCAGTCTGTTACGTCACAGACCGGAAGCCAATCATAGCTTCAATATCTCACTATGAATTTGCAATTTTAGCTAACGGAAGGTTGGCGGTGTAGAGGTTTATCTAGCTAACATTAGCAACACACAACTGATTGATAACGTAGTCCAGGCGAAGGATTGTGTTATCTATTACCATTACCATTCTAAAGTTGTAGAGAGCAATACATAAAAATTGATCATTCTGATATGTCCACTTGTAGGTGACACAGTACAATTTTCTCTTCTTCTTTTTCTGAATTACACTTCTGATGTGTTCCCTCCACTAGTAATTACATCACTAATAAAGATGCTGTCCTGCTGCACTTGGCTTAGTTTTAAACTTGATTTTACCTGGGGGCCTGTGCCCCATTACAGCTTTAAGTCTAGCAACGCCCTTGGCAAACACCTGGCAGCAATATAAATAGTTACTATTTATGTTACTATTTTTAAATATCTACTCTAAATATTTACTGTACTACCACCCAACCCTAGTGGCTATTACTGTTAACCATTAGTCTGTTTCCTTTATCACTGTCTCACTACTAAAGGAGACAGGGATACTACAGTAACTACACCCACACACACACACACACTTACTTATTGAAGATGGTATTGCCCTCCTGTGTAATCAGTGTTACATACATGGAATACACATTCAGATAGGTATACACATACACCAAGTCACATGCACGCACATACAAGTCATCCAATCATTAGGCAGGTGATTAAGGATATAGGTCTACAGAGGAATGA
>OMLF01047649.1:11488-24818 GCA_900302615.1 Holocentrus rufus | reverse complement strand
CCTAGAGCCCAGAAGAATCAAAAATTACATTCAGCCAAATTATTTTCATTCTATTTCTGTGACAAACACATTAACATGCCCATGGACCAACCTAACCAAAGGATATGTTTAAGCACAGAGACTAGAACACCAACAGTGTTTCCCCCCATAAGAAGCATATGAACATAAATGTTTTTTATAGATTTGGATGGATCATTTAGTTGGGAGATTGGAGTCATAAGTTACAAGGAAGTGCAACATTTCATTCAATGGAACTGCACCCACATACATTGAGGTCCTCTTCAAAGTATATGCTCCTTCCCACCCACTGTGGTCTGCAGATGAAAAGCATCTGGTGTTACCTGCCCTGGTTTTAGGTCGCAGCACCACCTGCTGGTTCTAAAAACCAAGCCGTGGGACTTTATTGAGGTTGGCTCTGAATAGCTGCATACTTGATTTATTTATACGCCTCTCTTCTGAGTCAATTTGGATAAAAACATCAAATGACTAAATGTAAATGTTAAAATGTAAATTTAATACAGTCTATTCCAGTTCAAACAGAGGGATGAAAATACCAGGGAACATGATCCAACATAGTTAATGCCACTAAAGTACAGACGGTGAGAAGTTTGTTTTGTGAGAGGGGCTGGGCAAGGATAATACGCTGGCTACTGCAGCCAATGCCCTGGACCAGAACTGCTATTGTTCCCTCACCATGTCTAGAGTGTACAGGCCAGTGAAGGTGGCTCTGATCTGCTCCACCACTTTTGGCTGGTTGGGAAAGAACCTCTCCAGAACTCCAGGTCTGGACAGTTCCTGTTGGACCTTCTTGGTTCCGGCCAGATGGGTGCCGATATCTGGACATCTCACAGCCAGAGAGCGCTCCATCAGAAGACGAGCATCCCAGTTCTATAGCAAACATAAATTATGTGTTAGAAATGTTGAAGTGACAGGGAGGGGGAAAGAAGGAACAAAGGAAGAATATTAAAATACTTAAACTACCAATCAAGCAACAGTTGAATCAGTAATTGAGGTTCTCCTTGGGAGTCATCAGTCATGATAATAATTACTGTCTCTACAAAAAAACCTTGACTGTGATTGAATGCATCAATCTATATGATAAAATCTAACCGAATCAGTCAAACTGCTTTTGAGAGGGTGGTCTAACGTGGAGGAATGAATGCTTCAGGTGACATAAGTGGAAGTCATGCAAAATAGGTGAGGTCTTGCACCACCAACACTGCTATGTTAGGATGTTCTTATTTACAGACTTCATATCTTTTGATGTACTTCAACATGTTTCGACTGCTCTGTTCTGTAGTCTTCATAAGTGTCACATGAGTGACATTATTTATCAACTGGTTTATTGCAGGTTTGGTCTTCCTACCTAAGCTGATAGACAACTACACCTACTTTCTCATTCCAAGAGAGAAAACCACAACAAAGTTTGGTTGCAGACACAGTGAATTCAAGGAATGCCCATGGAATGCATTCCTCAAGGAACTACTACCTCATTCACTTCAGGATGCACTAAGTGTACACATTACACCAGACATGGTTACATTCAGGCAAGCGTAAGATATTATTATGGTTAGGCCATGGTTTGGGATGGTTAAGGTTAAGGTAAGGGTAATGGGGCATTCCATGAGGTGGGCATCTCTTCAGGTTTTTCAGGTATTTACGTCTGCCACTGGACCCTTCTCCAAAACCCTGTTGTGGACTGGGAGGAGACCAATATCATCACATCTGAAAGCACCTAATACCAGCATTGGATCAAGAAGGCAACAGAAATATGGGCCCAGAGGATGGTCAACTGGGATGAGCGGGCACACCAGCTACCAAGCACCATCCTCATGAGAGCGTCAGATAGCAGCACACGCATAAAACAACATGCATGTTTTCCGTTCTTCCCTTCAGCATTCACTAGCATCAATAAAATAACATCAAATAGTGTCAAAAACAAAATGAAAGGTAAACGAGCTCAGAGCCATTGAATCTTTGCACAAACAATATTGATGAAGATTTAAAAAATCTGACCTGTTCTTTGTAATGTTCGGGCATGTAGCCATAACAGTAGAACACAACAGCTACCTCCAGCCCATCTCTGCAGAGTTAGAAAGAATGAAAGAGAGCGATAAGGAGGTGAAGGAAATGTCTTCAGGAGGATTAAAAGAAGTAACAGACGTTATAGGGTAGTTGAAGTGCTTAGGAAATACTGCTGTAAGACTAAAAACCTGTGGCCAGTCACTATACTAATGAAAGCGTTGGTATTGAGTGGCCAGTAAAGCAGTTCTTATGTAGCCCTTGCCATAGCATGATCCATATTTTCACAGCAGTTAAAATAAAAGCATACTCACACAAACAATTTCTTGTCCTCATTAAGATATCCTGTGCTTGAAACGTCCTCAAACTTTCTTCGGATAACATGGATGCCTCTGTACAGAAAAAGGAAAACTTGTTTTCTCAAATGTAAGTCTCAAGTGTTTCTTATATACTGTTGCCGGCAAAAAGGGCTAAGTAAATCCTCCACTCTGATGTGCTTCTATTAACAAGTTACCAGGTACAGTGTAAGAACATTTCAGTCCATTCACTTTACCTTCTCCAAAGATGATTCTCAATGAAACGATGAGCAAGTTTGTGAATTTGTATATCCTCAACCAGAAACATAATAACTGCCCTGCAGAGAGATTTATTAACAATGTCAATGAAAAACATCAGTCGGGTAATGCATTTCTTTGTACATGTGCATCAAATGAAATAATTAGAAGAAACTATTTTGGTCAAATGTAGTTATAAAAAGTGCAGTAAATATTGTTTATAACCACTTGGCTACCAATGAATCAATGAAGATGGAGTGATGGAAGGATAATCGTTTGTTAATGAATGTAATTTGTGAAGACACAGCTTTTCCACTCTATGGCCCAGCATTCTGGAGCAGAGTCCCCCTTAACCCTAAAATGCCATGGTGTATGAAAAAGATTTGGGATACACCTTAAATCAAAAAATGGAAGGTGGGAGCAATTTGAGAATTAAAACTACTACAGCCCACCATAAAACAAAGCACATGGGAGTGAAGAATGCTTCTAGCACAAGACAGAAATCATGCAAAATTATCGAATGTTTTGACTTGGTCTTCTTTATTATGTGCTTCCATATATGATGCTGTCAGCAGAAGCCTACAATACCTGCTAAAGATATTGTATCCTTTCTGTCTTATTTTCAATAGACTGGTATCAAATATTGATCTCTACCATCACTAGACTTACTTCTGTTGTCCATAGAGCTCCCAGGCCTTGGCTTGTGCTTTGGCTAATCCAGCAAGGGAGTTGCTGTCTGGGACATGCTGGCTCTCCTCCAGCAGACCAACCAACTGCAGGACGTGCCTGATGGGAATCTCAACATTTTACTATTCAGCTTTGCATTACAATAGAATTAATGTTTTTCTTTCTGCTTTTGAAAAAGTTCTGACGGAGTTTGTTTCCTTATCTTTACAACTTGTACAAATGGAGACTACACCCTAGTGATGATGTAACAATATACAACACAGATTTGGAGGAGAATCTTCCAAGGGGCCTGGTTTCAAGAGTTGCGAGGGCCATCAGTTTACTTGACTACAACTTAGGAGTGGCGTTAGGTTATTTAAAAGACCCAAGATCCAAGGATTCTCTCTCTTGCTGGGCAGCCTGACCACCTTCCCCATGAGCTACATTTGATCCTATCTTGGTGATTTGGTTACTTTTCCTTTATGCGCCCACACTCCACATTTCTTCTCATCCATTCATGCCTTACATCACTGATACTCTTCATCCTTATTTCACTATGGCTGGTTTAGTTAATAAATTACTTTAACCCGCTACTATCGTTACTCATTTGTTTCAAGCCTTGAGCCAGGTTTGTAACACAAGTGAACAATTTAAAAATAATGAAAACAAATAAACCTGAGATGAGAAACATGAGAAATATATATAAGGACACATATGTAAGTTTTATACATTACACACAAAAAATACAGAAATAACTACAGAAAGCATGTGAAGTTTATATCCTCTTTGATGCAAAGATACTGAAACGCATCCACTTGAACACATTTAACAATACTTAAACACATCCACCCCCCACCTCCTCAACCAAAGGTTTAATGTGCTCAACTCTATGCACCATAAGAAATCGTTGGCATTGTGCTATGGCACAATAGCACAATGCTTTGGCACAATGCTAACGTTTTGCTTTAGGTACTACAATAGAGGCTTTTTAATATTTCCTTCCTCATATTTTCTTGTACCTGTGTACCACAGGGAGTTTGGAAGAGATGCAAAATCCACCAGCTGCAATAGTGTTGATCTCAACCTGCTTCAGAGAGCAAGTCCCATCCTCTCTCTGGTCCAGCATGTAGTCAGACCGGTTCAGCCCCAACACAATGGACTGGCAAGAACACACAGAGCTCACATCCAATTATAAATCTCAAGAAAAAATAAATGTGGTGAACAATCTGATGAATAATCAAACAATAACATAGAATGCACCTCTAACCTAAGGTGATTATATAGTACTCCATCTGACTGAGTAGAATGGCCAATAGAATGACAAGTTTGTGACCAGTCCAGCCACATTCTCGAATTATGTCTTATTCTTACCTTAGTCCTGCCTTCCTGCTGAACTTGTTTGTATATCATAAATAGCTTCGCTGTGAAGTCATCGGCCTGGATAGTACTGTGATGTGGAAAGAGACAAAGCAGTACAACACAAACACAAAAAAAAACAAACAAAAAAAAACATGTTCCACCTACTATGTTGTAAATGTGACAAAAATACCATTGGGTCTAATAGAAATATGAAGCCGTTTTTATTTATTTATATATAGAGAGGCTGAGCAAATACATGGCCCTGAAGTAAACTTTTATGTAGGAGGAATGCAGCTAATTGGGCTGCATATCCCTTCATATGTATGAAGTAACTGTGAATTAACATTCCTTAACTGATGATCTATTAAGTGTGAACTAATCACACAATGTCATAGTGACAGTGTTCATTTGTTAATGAACAAGTAATTTGTTACAAGAGTCATGCATTAGTTCAGCATTACTTAAGCATATGATTTCGACCATTGTTGTAAAGAGTTACAGCTTTCTCTTATGGTTGATCAAATTTCTACCGCGATGTGAAAGACTGGTTTGTTCTATAGTTTGAGGGAAGTGGTTCGCATTTTCAAAGCGTTGCGCAATTACGCACAGGTTTTCCACCTATCTTACGCAACCGATATTTTATGCATCTGGCATCAGGCTCTTAGCGGAAGTATAAGTTTTTTATTATTATTATTATTAGTAGTAGTAGTATTGTTAAATAATTAATTAATTAATCAATTAATTAATTTTGCTTTTGTACACGCCAAGCTGGTTGTCTATAACTCGAAGTTTTTCCAATAGAAAAATCAGGAGTCGTCAATGACGCATCCTCATCCAAAGTCAGGTTTGGATGCGCATATGTCCTCTCCTTTCCAATGGGTCTCTCAAGAAGCGCTTGAAGCCTGCGTGTTTATTTCCAACAGAAAAAAACCCTTTAAAGGTGAATTCATTGTTAATAGGGGCATACTGGCGACATAATTGTGCAGTATAAATTTATGTTTGCTTGCTGTACAGTATTATTGGGATGCCATGAACTCTGCATGGACTGCACCAGGTTTCTCTTTGTAGACGCTGGACTGATCTCTTCCAGAAAATTCCAGCGCGTCATAGCGGAGAGGAAAAAAAAGAAAAAAAAAAAAAAAAAAGAAAAAGTTTACCACACTTCGCTCCTGCTACTACAGCAGAATTAATTTTCTCATGGCGTCATGTGTTTCCCAGTGTTTCCAACCACTCACACGTTTTGGAGGAGAGCTGCAGCACTGCACAGAGGCTCCCAAGAGCAAATAATTATTAATTTCTGTATTTCGTTGGCTTGGCCTGATATTGATAATAGGTTATTGCTGATTGTCTGCTCAGCTTTCTTTCTATGAGAGTTTTCATTGATTTTTCATTCCTATTCTTAATTGTAGCAGTGTGTTGTTGAACATGCTGGAGGCCAGACTCACCCCAATCATGGCCAGCAAGGGGCCAACTGAATTTCCTTAAATCCCCATGTATTCAGTATTTATTTAAAAAAGAATGAATCTCAAATCTAAAGAAGCTGTTTAACAATCATATATCACATAAGCCACACATAAACACTTAAATAACATATGGTAACCCAGACCTACAGTATATAAACGCCATGAATTTTCTATTTTGTTTTCCAAACTAATGGTAATTATTCCAGTCAAGTTCAAATAACAGATCTTATTTGACACCGAATAACATGTTTTTAATAATAAAACATTAAAACAGAATACTAATGAGTCAATATTCAAGCCACACTAATTTTATTTGATGGGGGGCGGTAAGCGACCTGTGTGAAATGGACTGTGGTCTAGTTTATAGGATTGCATCATTATTAGAAAATCATTTGCATTAAAGGTCAAGTTCAAATCTGCATATGCAAATTCTGCCCAATGAACAAATTCTTTCCCTTTACACTTGGGGAAAAAGAATCTACAACCCAACTTCTTCCGTGTCCTTTGTATAAAATATCTGATAAGTTTTTGCCCAGCATGTTGTGGAATTTGCATGTAGAATTGGCGTCTAACGGAAAAGGCAGAGTAGCCAGTCAAAAAGACCTCATGTCCATGTCAAAGCTCTAGTCCTGACACTGTCATTCCCTGTAGGCTGTATTACCTTGCCAGAGCCTCCTCCAGAAAGCCTGGGTCCTGGCTGATCTTGTCCACCAGCACATTGAAGTGAGTTTGCAGTGCCAGAGCCTGGAGGAACACGGCTTTGGGCACAGGGGACGGGAAGAGTGTGAACGGAGCGTAGGTCATTAACTGTAACCATGAAAAATGAATTACTCTCAATTAACAAACACAAAAAAAAATCTCACTGGTGCATTAATAATATTGTTCAAGAGTTTTGTTTCAAAAGGACAGTACCACTACTTAAAACGTGAAATTCACACTAATTCATTTTTTCCAGCAATTGTTATTAGAATATCAGACAGTGAACATCACGCATTTTTTGAAGTACGGACTATGGACTGAAATTATCACCTCACTGTAAACTAAAGTAAGACATCTTATTTACTTGACTTGGTGTTACCCTGAATCATTTTAACTAATTTCCTTACCTCAGATGAATTGGGTGTCTCATGCGTCCGACATATAACACCATGCTGAAGAGCAAAGTCTTTTGCTTTTTCGGTCAAATCTTTGAATCTGTCAGGATTTGTTATCAACCCTTGCAGAATTGCGTCTGTAGCCATTGCAGCTCAGCTGTCTTTAGTCTCCAACAAATGAAAGTGTGATCTTGAGAAAATCTCTCAGTCCAGGTATGGTGTACCTAATGATTTCAAGACAGGTAATGCTGTTCTAAAAGGGCAGCTGCATACTTCTGATGGAGCCGCGCCCCATCAGGCACAGGAAATTTGCATCAGTTAGCCTACTTTTCTTGGGCAATAAAATTAAAATGTGTCCTTGATTTTTTCGGGGTCACAATGTTATCAAAATAAAGTGCAAAAACAGTAAATTTGCAGAAATTTACTGTAGCCAATATTTTTACGAAAAATTACTATTTACTGAATTATTAAGATCATGTACCTTCAATTAAGTGTTACAAACTGTTAAAAAGCAATCAAAAAAGAGGAAGAGACCTAATTGGCAGCAATGGCTGCCAAACAAAAAGTAAAATATACTAATTCAAATGATGTGCTAAAACAACATAACCTTTTGTTTACATAACTTTTAACCTCTTTTATAAGGTATTTGTTTAGGTGCATCAGGACGCCATTGAAAAAGAGTTGGCTACCCCTGAATAAATAAAGGAGACGAATGAATGAATGAAAAAGTTCACATAAATGTGAAACTAACATGATTTTCATTAAAATTACAAAGAAAATCATTAATTTCTCACTATGGACATAAACCTTCATATAATATGCTATGTTAAATTACAGAGGATCATTGTCGCTTTCAGTATAACTTTGTGTGTAATTTAAAAAGCAGAAAAAACTGTCTAGAATATAGCACTTTTTCTGTTAGGATTGTAATTTGTAAGTACAGGAAATATTGTACAGGAATTAAAAAAAAAAAAAAAGCTTCTGTAAAATAGTTATTTTCTATATGCTAAGCCCAAATTTCTGTGAAAACCCATCCATCTGGGTTTCAGTGAATACTTAAAAGCCACATCCACATGATGACAATCCTTTTGAAAACATGACCATTTCTTTTTGGGTTTTGTTGACTAGTTTGTCTGACTAGACATGTTTAGTTGCATGCTTGCTGCTTCTCGCTTCCTGCCACTGGCAAAGTTCAACCAAGAAAGAAAACAAGCAACAAGGTAAATCTCCAGAGGATTAAGCATGAAATCAGCATTCTTCTGCAACAAGTTGAGGAGCATGTTTTGTCCAAGCATAAGAAAACATCCTTTCTGTGTGTGTGTGTGAGAGAGAGAGAGAATTGGTGCTCTATTTGAACTCATCCATTTGTTCTCATGTTTTTGTATGTCTGTACATATGTACACATTTTCTGTGTGAGACAGAAAGAGAGGAGGAGATGGAGGAGAAAAAGATATCAAGAGAAAATGGCCTCAAAATCTTTACTTTGACCCGAATTTCATTGTAAAAAATAAAATTTAGGGTGTTTGCTCTGCTGTTAATTCCATAAAGACCACATGAGGGTAAATGGGACATCAGTAGCAATGTGTATTTAGTAAATAATGTATATTGCTTGTGATTTGTAATAATAGATCTTAATCATCTCTGTCAGGAGATCATCGGTTTGGTCACGTGTCCGTCTGTCCACGGCTGATCTCGCAAACTACTGGGCCTGTCAGCCTAAAATGTTTGTACACAGTTGTGACTGTATGATGAAGAACCTCTTGTGGTTCTATTGTGGTTGTGTTCACTTCGATCACGGGTGAAAAAATTAGTTAAATGCCGAAAAGGTGAAAAACTGTCACATATAGGACTGCCAGGAAAACTCATACTTGTTTTGGGATTCACAAATCCTCATTTAATACTTGTGCACTTGGAAATATAAGCAGGCATTCTTAAACTTTTAGATTAAGAAAATATTTTATGCTGAAAAAAGGAAAAGAGTCTGAAGTCATGAAAGCAATTTATTCCTTTTATTATCACCACTTTAAGCCTGTTTCGTCAACTGCCTAGAAAAATTAATGTAGATAACATGATTAGTTAGGTAGAACAAATGGAAACTTCAACTATCTCTGGCTTTGATGCAGTGAGAAGATTTAGTGTCAGCTCTACGACAGAGATCAAGGCTGTGCTCGACACTGTAGAGAGCGAGGTGGATGCATGAAATGAGTGCAACACGGATGAGAGGTCAGAGGTGGTGTAAATGTACTGAAAGGACATAAGACTAGTCTTAGGCTTGTCCCCTGGTTTTCTGTACACAATGTAGTGGGTCAATTGATTAAACTTTATTGCTTTATATAAACAATGCCATTGAATTTTAGTCATAATTCATTCACAATTCTGTTCAACTTTTAAAATATCTAGCAAGCACTATTATTTACTATCAGATGACTGATTGATAGAATTTTATGAATTTTATGATTTATGATGAATGTCGAGCAGTAACTTTTGGTCCAAAGGGAATGACAGTAACTTTCTGCTCTGTGTCAGTTCCATCATGTGTTGAGGATATTAATGAATGTCTTACTTCATCAAGACAGAAAAACTTGTATCCTCATAAAACAGTATCCTCATAAAACAGTATCCTCATACGATACAATGGTCTGAATCACATTGCTTTACCAAACTACCAAACTATGAGCAGCATTCTAGTAATTCCAGTGGTAAAAAGTATAAAATAAAAGCAGATGATGAAGAGCAAAAATCTACTGTCAAAGGACACTTTAAGGTTTTCTTTTTCTCTGGCTGACAACACTTAGCAGTCTTAATGAACATGGCCCTCGTAAACTCTTTGGGAATCATTATTATAAGCAATATAGACAACAGGCATACAGTACAAAAAATACAGACATTTTCTTTCTGTATCATTTATCATAGCAGATATTTGCCCCTGGACAAATGGAAGTTTTATTTATAAGATTTGAGGATTAACTGAACTGACAATTACATTTTCATCTAGTAACCAATTTTAAAGAAGAATGCACCCTTGGTACTGTTACACTCTCATATATGATCAGTCTGTGATGTTCAATGCATTCCAGGAGTTTTCTGCAACTTGCCTCGTCTACATCTATTTCAGTTAGTGATTTCTCAGAATAAGCCTTTATCTCATAATTTTGTGAACTGAAACTGAATATGGGACAGATGTTGCTCAGGATCTCTCCTTTTGTGTTGCTACCAGGCTCAAAAATTGCAACCTTTGATTTCACTGTTCACCCTTGTTCACCCTTGCGCAGTTCTAGTCAGAGTCCAGCAGGTGGCAGTGTTCAGCTGTCAGATGAGGAGTGGATTGTCCAGGACTGCAACTCCTGCCGCTACGCCGCCGTCGGCATGTTCTGAGCTCTTGGTCCTCAGCAGATGACCCACACACTCATTCATCACCATGTCTTTACCCTGTCTGGAATGACATGCAGAGAGCAGTGGGCACTAGGACCAATGAATCCACACAAAACATTTTACATTTAGATTTTAAGCCAGGGTGCATGGGGAGTTAAAAAAAAAACAAAACAAAAAGAAAGAAAGAAAAAAAACCTAAAAACTAGCACTTCACTCATGGAAAAAATATTCTATTTTAACTACACTGCAGCCTTCTAACAGATGCATGAAGAGAATAGAGGACATATTTGCATATTTGAAGCTTGTTTCATATTAACATTCAGCAAAACATTTTTTTAGTGGCTACATTAAATTAATAGACTGATAACTGTAGATAAATGAAACTGGGTACAACACTTGGATAAACAGAAATGCAGGCCAATATATTAATGTTTCCTTCCAGGTGACCGACAGCGATGTACCTGACATATGCTCCATACACTCCCAGTTCACTGAGACATTTGCTGAGTTGGAGTGGAGCATCTCGTCTCAGCAGGTAGTTGTGCATAGGGCTGGGATGGATCAGGTCCATTAGAATATACGCCGTCCTCTCTGTGCTCCCCTGCAAGCCCTCCAGTACCTGGCAAATCTCGGATCCATAGATGTTGTTACCTAAAAAAAAAAAAAAAACAGATGGTGATGATAAAGTGAAAGGGATGACAAACTTAAAGTATTCCACAAAAGTAAGCATCCTTACTTACTTTAAGTAAGTAAATCTTTATTTAGCACATTTCAAAACTGCAGTTAAAAATGGGGATGCTTCGCAGAACAAAAACAGCAGCAACAGTAAAATACATTAAAAATAAAGACTATAGGGACAAAATGCATTAGTTGAAATAAACACAAAAGACATGTTTCTACTACTGACTGGTGACACAAAGTGAACACTTGCACACAACTGGATAGTTTTCACCTGTGAACCATCCTACTGACCTTAGAAATCTTCTGTTGTTCACAGAAATAGCTGCCAAAATAAACTTATATGCACTTTGTCATAGATTGTACAAATGTCTGGTGCTTGAATGGATTTTCCATGAAGGATGTAGCTCATTGTGGAAAGCACACCTCCAGAATGGTGATCAATACGGCAGGGGTTTACAATTTACTTTATCATGCTGATCATATCATTAAGTGACATCTAGTGGCATGAAAATGTAGTCCACATAATTTCAATAAATTTTGTATCCCTTTAACCAGGCATTTCCTTTCTGTATTTGGCAGTTACTTGCACCAGTGTCACTTCTACTGAGTCAATTGAGAAAAGAAATCTCTACCAACACACAGCAGATAAAGAGGGTTCAGTACCTCCTCCCTCTCGTTGAGGCTTCAGGACAAAATTGTCTGGTCTTGCCAAAGCCATTGCTACTGTTTTGTCACCCTCTGGGCCCTGGAGGCAACAACAACAAGGACAGCAAAGTAAAATAAAGTTAAATAAATAATTAATAGATAAATAAATAAAAATGAAGAAAAGCAAAATGAAATCAAGTGTATTTTTAGTTGACCACAAAGCAGGCAAGAAAAACTCCCTTAAAAATGAAAATTCAACGGTCAAGTACTCTTAAAGTGTTGGAAAACTGGAAAACTGTGATGTTCAATCCACTCCAGTTGTTTGTTTTTAAGTGTTTTTAGCCTTGTCTGCTTCTACTTCAGTTACTGACTTCCTAAATTTGTCAGAATGACTTTCAACATTTGCCACAGAATGTTCCCATGCACTGCATTTCATCATATAAAATGTGCTATAAAAATAAAGCTTGACTGAACAATTGATTTTCCTTCTTCCTTCTTTCAACTTACCAAGATAAAATTATGTTGTCGCAGATGCTATTAATCCATTACAAAATAAGAATGGATTGAAAAACACCTCTACAGTACGTGTCACTCCCTCACCATGTCTAGAGTGTAGAGGCCAGCGAAGGTGGCTCTGATCTGCTCCACCACTTGCGGCTGGTCGGGGAAGAACCTCTCCAGAACTCCAGGTCTGCAGAGTTCCTGTTGGACCTTCTTGGTTCCCGCCAGATGGGTGCTGATATCCGGACATTTCACAGCCACAGAGCGCTCCATCATGAGACGAGCATCCCAGATCTGCAGATGAAAAAGAATAACAGTAATTACACCAGAACAGGCCTTTTTCACAGCAGCCATTCTGACATGAATAGCAGGTAAACACAAGTGTTACTAATGACATTAATGCAGGTTCTGTTCCATTTAGATCTAACAGAGCCAGGGTCCTGCTATTGTTCATGCTGGCTCACTGAAAGACTCTGCTACACTTAAATGGTACACTTAATCAATCTCATTAGTAACACCTGTGTTTACCCTACTATTTTACATCAAAATGGCTGCTGTGAAAAAGGTCTAATGTATAGGAGAGTGTTTCTCTTGCTTTCCACTGCAATACAGTGGAAGTGGAAGAGGCTAGGGTACACATATAGCCTTGTGAAGTACACAAACATATCAAATAAACATAAAAATAACTTATTTAATCACCTGGGGCCTGTTGCACAAAAGTAGGATTAAGACATCCAGGATGAGTGACTGAGCTGAGTTCAACCAATCCAAAACATGAGTGTCCAGGCTTAATCAGTTGCACAAAGACCAAGCCAGGATGAGCAGACACGGATTCATCAAGCCAGGTGAAACCTATCCTGGATAAGTATGTGTACGCGGCTTCCTCAAATAGACCCCGCCATCAATCACAGATTCACCGATTCACTATGGCAACTAGAGGCAGAAATCCTCATGGTGGCTTACGAGGAGGTAA